>DF358161.1:1248-14853 GCA_000787875.1 Solanum virginianum | reverse complement strand
ACTTAGTATATTCAAACATACTAATGCATACTCTATGCCTACATGATGTTAACATATAGGAACCGAAGCTCCTCACGATCATCTTCCATGTGGCTAGTTGTGATACCTTGAAGATAATCTTTTGCGAGTCCTCAAGTTCGGGGACACTAGCTATACTACTCTTGCCTATGTTATTTCTTTATGTTAAACTCTTGATACTATGATGGTAAGCCTAGAAAGTGTCTTGGCCTGCACTCAATTCTATGTTTAGAGGTTTTGTTGGACAAATGATGTAATTATGCCATGTTCTTGATTCTTGTTGTTTGTGGTTATCTCAAAGTTTGCTTAGCCCCTTTATCCTTTTTTTACCCTCTTGTTGTTGTTTAATTGCTTCTGCGACCATGGATGTGTAATTGATATGCTAAGAGGCTTGTTTAGGGTCCCTTTGGGTTCCCATTCTTCATGTCACATCTAGGACCTAGGCTTGGGTCGTGACAAACTTGGTATCAGAGCACTAGGTTGTTAATGGTCATTGGAATCCAACACACCACGTCAATTAGAGTCTTATTCATGGTTGTAAAGTGCACCACAACTATGAGCAAGAGTGTCATAACCCAAGCCTAGGGCATAGATGTGACCAGCAAATGGGGAATCCGAAGGAACCCCGAACAAGCCTTTAAGCATATCATTGCACATTCTTGGTTGCGAAAGCAATGTAAGACAACAGAAGAAACATAAACAAATGGGAATTAGGACTACGGGAGTGAGATTAATACTTAAGTGACATGCAAAAGTTTGGAACACAAGGGCTAGGGGCTAAGGGAAAGCTTGCATAACATCATAATAAAGAGACAAAAGAGTCAAGGCTCATAACATAGATAGATAGCACGTCTAACAACACCTCTACTACATAGATAGGAGCGGGGGCCAAGACAAAGCAATCGGGCTAACCCGCATAGTCAAAATAGAACATAAAGATGAATGTCTTAATACATGATAAGAGAAACATAGACTAGGGTCCCCGAAGTAGAGGACTCGCCAACTAGCTTGGGTAGCACCGAAATAGCCACGTGGAGGAGAAGGATGATCAACTTGGGCTCCGGCTCCTACATGGTGATATCATGTAGGCAAGAGTACGCGGATAGCACCCATCACCCTAGTGTGTGAGGTACAAACCCCTCATCAAGGTTAGTTGTCACTACCCAAGCCTAGGGCCTAGACGTGACCAGCAAATGGGGAACCCGAAGGAACCACAAATAAGCCTTATAGCATATCATTATACATCTTTGGTCACGGAAGCAGTATAAAACATCATAAGAAACATGAACAAGGCGAAATGGGACTAAGCGAGAAAGAGAGAGTTTAATACTTAAATAACATAGATGACTCAAAGCTCAAACATAATACATAACTTCTCCAACACCATCTCTAAACATAGATACTTAGCGGGGGGCCAAGAAAAAGCAACCGGGCTCACCCTCATAGTCAAAATAGCAATAAAGAAGAAGGAATCAATACATAACATAAGAAACATAGACCAACACCCCCAGAATAGAGGACTCACCAATAAGCTTGACTAAAATCGTACTAGGAATCAATACATAACATAAGAAACATAGACCAACGTCCCCGGAATGGAGGACTCACCAATAAGCTTGAGTGAAACCAGCCATGTGGGTGGAGATGCTCAAGCGGGGCTCCAGTTCCTACATGGTCATATCATGTAGGCATAGAGTATGTGTTAGTACGTTGAAATGTACTAATGATGTGGGATGCAATGCAACAAGAGATAAGCAATGTAATCAATATGCATAACAATATGCAATAGGCATAATATAACATTATGGCATGTATGGACGTAGCTTGTAGTAAAGCATGCTTGAAAATATCCATTCTTTCATAGCTTACTTAACCCATTAAGGTAACATAATTACCTTATTCAATTACATTATACTAGAGGGTGAGAGATATAGCATGAGTTCATAACCCCAAATCATACATGAGGGTAAGGAGTACATCATACTGCATAACCTCATAAAGAGTAACATAACCTTATAGGGAGTAGCGTAACCTCATAAAGAGTAACATAACCTCATAGGGAGTAGCATAACTTCATTAAGAGTAACATAACCTCATAAAGAGTAGCATAACCTCATAAATAGTAACATAACTTCATAGGGAGTAGAATAACCTCATCATAACAATCCAACAAGTCATCAACAATTCACTTGAACATAACAACATGAGAGCCCAGCAATTTCCTTGTAATACCAAAGGTGTTATACGTGATTCAAATATATATATTCATTCCTTTCATACTTTTATACATATCTTCCCTTCTTATTATCATTCGTTAATCACATACATACACTATTTCATCATCATATAATTATCATAACATCATTCAACTCATAAAACATGCATTGGACCCACAATTCCTCAAGAAACCCTAGCCAGACATTTTATCAAGCACTTGGCAGGTGTGTAGTGGGGGTAAAGACCATGCAATTTAGAGATGAAATCATGCAAGAAAATCCATCGTAAAACCATCAATCAATACCTTGCAACACTCTCAAGACATACATATCAAAACCCCTCCATCAAATCCAACATTAAATCCAAGATTAAGAGCTTAAAACATGCTGAAACAACCATACTTTCATGAACTAAAATTACTATGCAGAAAATTTCTCAATATACAAGACCCACATGTAAAATCAACTTTAAATCATGCAATATCAATAAAAAGGAGGCTTAGTCACCATGGGTGGAAAGACTCAATGGTTTAACACAAAATACATTAGCTTTTGGAGAAACCTTGAAGAAGGATTTAACAGGGACTTGAAGCTTGAGTGAAATCCTTGTTGAAATCCTTAAGATTGTTGGCTAAGTGTTTTCGTGAGTATTGGGAAATGTTTAGGATTATATGAGGGTGAAATAAGGCTATCTATATGTATTTTCAAGTGTGCAAACCCTTAGGCCCAAGACTTAAAAGTCTTGGACCGAAGTCAAGAGAAAATATGACCAAAACGGACTGCTCACTAGAATTGCATTTTCTACACAAACGAGTTCCACGAAAATGGGCATAACTTCTTCATTCGAACTCGAAATAAGGTGAAATTAAGTAAATTGGAAAGATGATTCAACGAGATTTAATTTGATATGTTTTTGGACACCCAGTTCTTAGTGTGCTAAGATATATGCCCCTTTAAATTTGACCCTCCAAAATCGCATTTTTGTGATTTTTGAATTTTGATACGGTTGCTCTAAACGGGTTAGACCTATTTTCCACTCAATTTGACCCCTAAACAAGAATATGAAGTTAGATTTTTGAATAAATGAATGGATTTTTATTTATATGGAAATTACGATTCCGGGAACTTCCGAGGCACATTTTCGGGCACTTTTGGGGTCGTTTCAACATCTACCCCTTGGAATCATTCATCCCCGAATGTCAAAGAAACATAGAAGAGAAGAGTATTAATAAAGAGATCAGCCCCAACAAGAGTTCAACAATACACTTTAAAACACCATTTTCAAAACCTCAGCATAAGAGTAAAATAATCATAAACTTGTCAACTTAAACATGAATGCATATGAATGATATAAGGGCTGAAACATAAGACTTGGAATCATAGAAGGGACTTGACAGGTCATCATAAGCTTGAATAGAATGGAAGAAATATGGATATTTCTCCTCTATGCCCACTTCGGCTTCCCGAGAGACACATATGAATAGACGACTCTTTCAAATGGCCTTGACGAACACTAACCCCTTACCAATCAACTTCTTCAACCCTTCTACCTAATACCTCCACCGGGACCTCTTCCTAAGGTAACTTATCCTCTACAACACCTATAATCTTACGCGTTCTATAGCAATAGAGTCACCACCACATACCTTCAACTTAAAAGTATGAAAAAAAGCCGGACAAACCATAACCATACCATAGGCAATTCCCAAACTTATGCAATCTAACCAACCTCCCTTTACACTCTATAAGGGCTCAAAATCGTCAACTCAATTATCAACCTTAGATACACCTAATCCACTTGGTACCATAACCACCATCTCCCCCTTGGGAGATTAAACCCTACTCTATCATCTTCTCACCAAAAATTCTAACTCTAATGAGGCGGAATCAAGGCCTTGCCTAATCTAGACCTCTTAACCCAAGATGCTTTTGAACCATCAAGCATGCTACACCACCATGCTCAACTTCTCTCAACTTAACTTCCAATCTAACCACCGATGGACCCTACTAGTCTTCTCTTACCACCACTATCCACATATGCTAGGCTACCTAGAGCACCAACCGCAACTTTAGCCTTACTAGGGAAAAGTAATGCACACTTATTCATAATCCTTAAAGAATCCTAACCACCTTCTTGCTATCTACAATGCACACCTATCATATTTAGCGAACAACCTCTCATCCTCCAAGACTTGCAACACAATCCCCAAATGATTCACAAGCTCTAAACAAATCAATACCTCTCTCTAGAGACCACCACAAATATATCAAGGGAGCATTTTAAGGCCCTATACATAAGACCTATAGACATGACCGATGCACAAGTCAAACCACAAGACACCACCCCAAATTCAAAATATCGAAAAGGACATTCAAGAACTCATTTGTCAGTAGAAACAACTCAATAGAAACAACTTAAGTTTACCACCCCTAACTCTAACAAGATGAATATGCAATCCCTTAGAGATCAATTGTACCCTAAAATAAGAAATGGACTTGTCCCCTTCACTACTACTCAAAGACGGGACCTACCATCAATGAAGACACAAACATACATGCAACTAATCCAACCCATGAATGTCATCAAAATCCACCACACAAACTCCAACAAGCCATAAAGCAAGACCTAATGCAATACAAACCCAGATCAATACCTATGAACTTTCTAGCAACAACATATCCAATCAAGAGATAAACACCAAAGGCTCACATCATAACTCGGGATAGACAAGGAGACTACTAGCAACCAAAAGTAATAATGAAGAAAATAGCAGAACCTGAATCCATCAAAATCAAAACTTTCACCTTACCTTCCTTTACCTCTCTCTTTGAAGCGGCATGATCAGCTAGAAGAGCAAAGAACATTCGTTAGAGGCGAAATCCTATCTGACTTCTAAAGCACGACATAGAGCATAAAGAAGGGAGCATTTTCTAAAATGTCTCATAGCCACCTACTTATAGTTATGGTGTAAAATACAACCATGAATAAGACTCTAATCGCTGCTGTGTGTTGGACTCCAAGGATCTATCAACCTAGTGCGCTGATACCATCTTTGTCACAACCCAAGCCTAGGACTAACATGTGACCTGTGAATGGGGAACCCAAAAGAACCCTGAACAAGCCCCTTAGCATATCATTACACATCCTTGATCGTGGAAGCAATATAAAACATCATAAATAACATGAATAAGGGGAAATTGGACTAAGAGAGAAAGAGAGAATTTAATACTTAAATAACATAGATGAGTCAAAGCTCGAACGTCATTGATAATATATCCAATAACATCTTTAAACATAGATACTTAGTGAGGGCTAAGACAAAGCATCCAGGCTTACCCTCATAGTCAAAATAGTAAAAAAGAAGAAGGAATCAATACATAATATAAGAAACATAGACTAATGACCCTGGAATGGAGGACTCACCAATAAGCTTGAGTGAAATCGTACTAGCCACATGGGTGGAGATACTCAAGCGAGGCTCCAGTTTTTACATGGTCATATCATGTAGGCATAGAGTATGAGTTAGTACATTGGAATGTAGTAAGTATATGGGATGCAATGCAACAAGAGATAGGCAATGTAATCAAAATGCATAACAATAGGCAATAGGCATAATATAACAATATGGCATATATGTACAATGCTTGTAGTAAAACATGCTTGAAAATATACACTATTTCATAGCTTAATTAACCCATTAAGATAACATAATTAGCTTATCCAATTACCTTATATTAGAGGGTGAGAGATATAACTTGAGTTTATAACCCAAAATCATACACATTTGTAAAGAGTACATCATAGTTCATAACCTCATAAAGAGTAACATGACCTCATAGGGAGTAGCATAACCTCATTAAGAGTAACATAACCTCATAGGGAGTAGCATAACCTCATCTTAAGAATCCAACAAGTCATCAACAATTCACAAGAACATAACAATGTGAAAGCCCAACAATTCCCTTATAATACCAAAGGTGTTTTACATGATTCAAATATATATATATTCATTCCTTTTATCCTTATATATATATCTTCCCTTCTTATCATCATTTTCCTATCACATACATACACTATTTCATCACCATATAATCATCATAACATCATTCAACTCATAAAACATGTATTGGACCCACAAATCCTCAAGAAACCCTAGCCAGATATTTTATCAAATACTTGACGGGTGTGCAATGGGGATAAAAGATCATGAAATTCAAAGATGAAATAATGCAAGAAAATCAATTATAAAATCATCAATTAACACCTTGCAACACCCTCAAGACATACACATCAAAACCCCTCATCAAATCCAACATTAGATCAAAGATTTAGAGCTCAAAACAGGCTAAAATAACTATACTGTTATGAACTAAAATCACTGTGTAGTAAATTTCTCAATATATAAGACCCATATATAAATTCAACTTTAAATCATGCAATATTGGAAAAAAGGAGGCTTAGGCACTATGGGTGGAAGGACCTAATGGTTCAATACCACATACGTTAGCTTTTGGAGAAACCATGAAGAAGGCTTTAATGGGGACTTGAAACTGGAGTGAAATCCTTGATGAAATCCTTAAGATTGGTCTTGAGTTTTGGGACTTGAATTTGGGAGTAAATATTTGGCTATGTTTTGGTAAGTATTAGGGAATGTTGAGGATGATATGAGGTTGAAATAAGGCTAACTATATGTATTTTCAAGTGTGCGAACCCTTAGGCCCAAGACTTAAAAGTCTTGGACCAAAGTCAAGAGAAAATATGACCAAAATGGACTACTCACTGGAATTGCATTTTCTGAACAAATGAGTTCCACGAAAATGGGCATAACTCCTTCATCTGAACTCGAAAGGAGGTGAAAGTAAGTGCGTTAGAAATCTAATTCAAAAAGCATTAACTGGATATTTATGGGCTACCTAGTTATTTATGTGCTAAGAGATATGCCTCTTAAAAGTTGACCCTCCAAAATTGCATTTTTGTGATTTTTGAATTTTTATACGGTTGCTCTAAAATTTGGGTTAGACCCATTCCTCACTCAATTTGACCTCCTAAACAAGAATTGGAAGTTGGATGTTAAAAAAAAAGAATGGATTTTTAGATATATGGAAATTAAGATATGGGGCACTTCCGAGGCACATTTTCTTGCACTTTTGGGATCATTTCATTAGTGATGATAGTACCTATCACCCTAGTGTATGCGGTAAGTGCCCCTCATCAAGGTTAATGATGATAACACCCATCACCCTAGTGTGTGAGGTATAAACCCCTCATCAAGGTTAGTGATGATAGCACCCATCACCCTAACATGTGAGGTACAAACCCCTCATCAAGGTTAGTCATGATAGGACCCATCACCCTAGCGTGTGAGGTACAAAATCCTCATCAAGGTTAGTTATGTTAGCACCTATCACCCTAGCATGTGAGGTACAAACCCCTCATCATGGTTAGTGATGATAGTACCTATCACCCTAGTGTGTGAGGTGCAAACCCCTCATCATGGTTAGTGATGATAGCACGATATAACATATATGATCAATGCATAAGTAAAACATGCTTAAGTAAATCATGCTCATATAGAATATCATATGTGAAGAGGAGACCAAGCTAGACTATTAAGGTATAAACCCCTTGGGGTTGGTGATAATAGCACCCATCACCCTAGTTTGTGAGGTACAAACCCCTCATCAAGGTTAGTGATGATCGCCCAAATTTGGACCTAACAAGGCCATATTCCCCACCTCAAACCATCCAACGGGGGACCTACAATGTCTACCATAAAGAGCTTCAAAGGGATCCATACCAATGATCTATCAACCTAGTGTTTGATATATTAACCACTCAACTAGGTTTGCCCGGATCGAGCATGGTCTAATGCAACATATTATATAGAATATATAATATACATAACCTCTTTTAGTTATCATATAGTCATTCATATCATATCTCATGTTTTGGACCTTTAATTCATCAAGAAATCACATCCGGACATGTTATCAAACACTTAGAGGGTGTGTAGTGCTAGTATAAATCTATGGAATATAGAGATGAAATCATGCAAGAAAATCCATTGTAAAACCATAAATCAATACCTTGCAACACCCTCAAGCAATAAGCATCAATACCTCTCATCAAATCTTACAATAAACCTAAGATTTATAGCTCAAAACATAGAAAAACAGTCACAATTTCACATAGCTTTAAGATAGTGTGCAGTGAATTTCATAATAAGCAAGAATCATTTGTAAAATCAACTTTAAATTATGCAATTTGAATAAAAGGAGGCTTAGGTATCATGGGTGAAAGGAACCCATATAAATTAGCTTTGGAGATGACCTTGGTGAATATTAGAGATGGAGATTTGAAGCTTGAAGGAGAACCTTGAAATCCGGATGACAGTTTGAGATTTGAATCTTGAGAGAAATATAGGACTAAGGGTTTGAGTGAGTATTGGGAAATGTCTTGGGATGATATGAGGGTGAAATAAGGCTAAGTATAGGTATTTTCAAGTATGGGTACCTTAGGCCCAAGACTTGAAAGCCTTGGACCGTAGTCAAAAAAATAGGTCCAAAAATAACACTTACTCACTGGAATTTGCATTTCTGCACAGATTAGTTCTACGAAAATGAGCATAAATTCTTCATCGGAATTCGGAATGAGGTGAAACAAAATGCTTTAGAAAGCTAATTCAAAGAGCATTAATTTGGTGGCCACTTAGTTTCTTGTGTGCTAAGAGATATGCCCCTTTGAAGTGGACCCTCCTAAATCATATTTTTGTGATTTTTGGATTTTGATATGGTTGCTCTAAAATTTGGGTTTGATATATGATGTCGGATTTTCAAAATATCAAACAGATTTTAGATATATGAAAATTACGATTCCGGACACTTTCGAGGCATATTTTTGGGTATTTTTGAGGTCATTTCAATATCTCCCCCTCGAGAACATTCGTCCCCGAATATAAAAGAAACGTATCAAATAAGAGTGGGAACATTCATCCATAATTGTCAATAAAACGTACAGAAAAAAAGTAATCATGGAGATTTGAGCACAACATGGATGCAACAAATGTACTTAAACATTATTCTCAAAAAGTTTCAACATGAACATCAAAAATCACCATAAACTTATCAACATAAACATGAATGCATGAAAATGACATAAGGGCCAAAACTTAAGACTTGAAATCATATAGAGGAACTTAAATTAGTACCTTAGGCTTGAGTAGAGTGGAAGAGATATGAATATCGCTTTTGCATGTCCGCCTCGGCTTTTCAAGTAGCACTTTCGACTTGTTAGTTTCTCTAAAGAACCTTGACGGAAGCTATATCCTTGTTCCTTAACCTCTTCATTTGTCTATACAAACTTTATATAGGAAACTCCTCATAAGTCAAATTGTCTTCTACCACACCCACAACATCCAAAGGTACAATAGCATTAGGGTCACCCACACACTTCCTCAACATGGACACATAGAAGACTGGATGAACCATACTCATATCATTGGACAACTCCAACTCATAGACCACCTTACCAACCCTTCTCAACACTCTATAAGGACCCATAAATCTTAGACTCAATTTACTCTTTTTGCCAAATTGGATCACACCTTTCATGGGTGAAACCTTAAAATAGACCCAATCACCAACCTTAAATTCAAGATCCCCTTCTCCTCACGTTGGAATAGGACTTTTGTTGACTTTGGATTGTTTTCAATCTCTCACTTATCAACCTCACCTTCTCCATGGCCTCCATAACCAAATTTGGACCTAACAAGGCCATATTCCCCACCTCAAACCATCCAACGGGGGACCTACAATGTCTACCATAAAGAGCTTCAAAGGGATCCATACCAATGCTTGAATGATAACTATTATTGTAAGCAAACTCAATGAGTGGAAGATAATCATCCCAACTACCCTTAAACTCTAAAACACAAGCTCTAAGCATGTCCTCAAGAGTTTGGATAGTTCTTTCGGCTTGGCCATCCATTTGAAGTCGTGCTAAGCTTTACCTTGGTACCAAGACCTCTTTAGAAGGACCTCCAAAAGTGGGAAGTGAATTGAGCACCACGATCCAAAATGATAGACAAGGAAACCCCATGCAATCTAACCAACTAATGAATATAAAATTTAGCATAATCCTCGGCACCACAAGTAGTCTTAACCGGTAGGAAATGAGCCAACTTTGTCATTCTATCTACCATTACCCAAATAGAATCAAAATGCTTCCTAGTCTTAGGCAACCCAACCACAAAATCCATGTTGATTTCCTCTCACTTCCAAGTAGGATACTCTATATCTTGGGCTATGCCACCTGGCCTTTGATGTTTGGCTTTCACTTGTTGGCCATTATGACAACTGGATACAAACTTAGCAATATCTCTCTTCATACCAGCCTACCAATACTCGTCTCTCAAATCCCTATGCATCTTTGTAGAACTAGGGTGAACAAAATAAGATGAATTATGAGCCTCATCTTAAATCTTCTTTCTCAAGTCACCAACATTAGGTACACACAATCTACTTTGGTACCTAAGGGCACCGTCTCCCCCTTGGAAGAAACCCTCTACTTTACCATCTCTCACCAAGGCCTTCAATTCTAACAAGGCAGGGTAAAGATCTTGTTTTGCCTTTACCTCCTCAATTAATGAAGATTTAGAATCATCAACAACCACTACACCACTCTTGTCAACCTTCTCCAACCTAACTCCCAATCTAGACAATCGATGAACCTCTGTAGCCACCGCTTTGCCACTATCATCAACATGTGCTAGGCTACCCATAGACACCCTACTTAGAGCATGAGCCATAACATTAACCTTTCCGGGGTGATAATGCACACTTATATCATAATTTTTTTTAAGGAGCTCTAACCAACTTCTTTGTCTCAAGTTAAGATCTTTTTAGATGAACACATATTGGAGACTCTTATGATTTGTAAACACATCAATATGAACCCCATACAAGTAATGATGCTAAATTTTCAAAGCAAATACCACGACGGCCAATTTGAGATCATGGGTAGGATAATTCATTTCATGCACCATAGTTGTCTAGAGGCATATGCTATCACCTTACCATTTTGCATCAAAACACAACCCAAACCAATTCTTAAGGCATCATAATACATAATAAACCCTTTCAACCCTTCCGTTAGAGATAAGATAGGAGCGGAGACAAGCTTATCTTTCAAAGTTTGCAAACTCTTTTCACACTCATCAGTCCATATAAATTTTGCCTTCTTTTCGATCAACTTAGTCATTGGAGAAGCAATAAAAGAGAACCCATTTACAAACCTCCGGTAAAAACCCACTAAACCCAAGAAACTTCTAATGTCCGATGGAGTCAAAGGTCTAGGCCAATTTCTAAACACCTCCATTTTCTTAGGATCCACCTTAATACTGTCACCTGACACCTGACCTAGGAAAGCAACCTCTTTCAACCAAAACTCAAACTTTTCATACTTAGCATAAAATTTTGCCTCCCTTAGGATTTATAACACTACCCTCAAATGATCCATATACTCCTCCTCACTATGAGAATAAATCAAGATATTATCAATAAAAACCAACACAAACAAGTCAAGGTAGGGTTTAAATACCCTATTCATAAGATCCATGAAGATAGCCGGTGCATTAGTCAAACCGAAGGACATAACCACAAACTCAAAGTGCTCATACCTAGTCTGAAAAGCCATCTTGGGAATGTCGCACTCCCTTACCTTCACTTGGTGATACCCGGACTGAAGATCAATCTTAGAGAAGTGACTAGCCCCTTGAAGTTGGTCAAAAGGATCAGCAATCCTTGGTAGAGGATACTTATTCTTTACGGTGACCCTATTAAGTTGCCAGTAATCAATGCACATTCTAAGAGTACCATCCTTTTTCTTCCCAAACAACACCGGTGCACCCCAACATGATTGACTAGGCCTTACAAAACCCTTCTCCAACAAATCCCTCAATTGTTCCTTCAACTCCTTCAACTCTGCTGGGGTCATACGGTAAGGGGGAATAATGGGTTGAATATCGGAAGAAGGTTTATACCAAAATCAATTTTCCTTTTTGAGAGAAACACCGGAAAGCTCATTGGGAAAGACATCAAGGAACTCAATTAACCACCTGAGCCGACTCTATAGGAAGGACATTGGACTCAACATCCCTAACCTTCATAAGATGATAAAGACACCCTTAGAAAATAACCTTTAGGCTTTAATCCAATAAATAAACCTACCCTTGACCACCACATCATGACTCACCCACTCAAGAATGAGTTTATTAGGGAATTGGAATTTGTCCTTAAGGGTTCTACAATCAATAGAAGCATAATATGCACGCCACCAATCCATCCAATAAATGATATCAAGATCCACCATATCTAACTCAACAAAATCACAAGGCAGAATTTTATGCAAAATGAAAATGGGACAATTTCTATAGACTCTCCTAGCAACAATGGGTGCATCAATGGGAGTAGACACTTCATATGGCTTACACAACAATTCGGGACTACCATGAAGCATTTTGGCAACAAAAAGAGTAATAAAAGAAAGAGCGACACCCGGGTCTATCAATGCATACATATCAAAATCAAAAAATTTGAATATACCAGTGACGACATTGGGCACCTTATCCACCCCTTGTCTCCCTTGAAGAGCATAGAACCTATTTTGCCTTGGAGTACCCCTTTGTTGGCTTCCTCTCCTCTTTGGACCTGCATTTGCACCATGGCCTTATTGACAACCATCTCTACCTTTGTTTCTATTACGAGGACAATCCATCACCTTATGATCCCCCTCAGTACAATCATAGCAAGCATTGGTGTCCTTCAAACATGGCCATTATGGCCTCTACCATATCTTGGGCAAATAGGATTAGGCACAACACCACCACTTTAGACCCTTGGGTTGTCACTATCAACCTTCTATTAGGAGCATTGGAAGACCCTTGGCCTTGATGAAATCGGCCACCCTTGGGACTTTGGAATCTACCTTCAAAACAAACCCTCTTGGCCTTACCACTTCTTCTTTTCTAAGCTTCTCCCCTTCCAGTTGTTCGTCATAAGTCATAAGGCGGGACAAATACATATCACTTATCAACATGGTCGCATGACACTCCTCATTGACCAAGTCAGACACACCCATCACAAATTTATTCATCCTAGACCTCGGCTCGACCACCAATTATGGAGCATATTTGGAGAGTTGGTTGAACTTGAGGGCATACTCCATCAAACTCATCTATCCTTACTTTATATTCATAAATTCCATCATTTTGGACTCCCTTAGCTCAAGAGGGAAGAACCGATTGAGAAATGCCACCTTGAACTCTTCCCAAAGAATGATATTGTTATTGCCCTTCTTCTCCTTCCACTGGTT
>DF358162.1:240598-254487 GCA_000787875.1 Solanum virginianum | reverse complement strand
CATATAGACGCCAAACGTATACTTACACCACGATTTTAAGCCTTTCCAAGCCCAAAACTTCGCTAACGAACTTTATTTTGCATCTAAACTAAAAAACAGGACAGCGTTCTCATTTATATATACTCAACACATTCAAATACTTCTGCAAGCTTCAAGAGTCCAACTGCATCATTCAAACGCCAAACGGAAATTTAAAACGTCGAAGCGCAACATTACTTATTCTTCCATTCAAAATTGAAAATCCTGGGCAGTAGCCCTTTGCTTACATATCTACCATGTTTAAACACTCTTATATGTTCCAAGGATCATATTCCACCATACAAACTCTCAACACAAACTCCCGACGTCAAATGAAACCTTAAAACGCTAAAACGCGAGATTATCTCATTTTATCAAATTTTAAAAATCTGGACAGCCCACCCATAATATGCATAATTAACATATTAAATTACTTTTATACATTCCAAGAATCACAACGCAATACTCCAACGCTCGACGAAAACCTCCAACGTCAAAACGTAACAAATTCACAACTAAATATCCCCAATTTCGACCACCCATCCAAGAATATATACACATAAGTTCTCATACTCTTTCCACACTCTTATAACCTTACAAAAAGCATATTTTATACCAATAATACATAAGAACATGAAATTGGAAAAATATAAACCCATATATACACATACACCCAATTTCGAAATTCCCTTCTCATGCTTTAAACTTAACCAAACAATTAAATTTTCTTTGTTATCCTTTCATTATAACACCATCCAAAACATTTAAAACCTTTAATTTAACTCAAAAGAAGGGAAATTTCAACTTACCTTCAAAACCCCTTTCACAACTTCAATACTTCAAATACGGATTTCTACGCATTTTCTTGACAAACCAAAGCTTCTACGATTCTTGGGGGACTCAATACTCTAGGCTTGAAGCCTTAGAATTGAAGAAAGTAGCAAATCACAATTTTTTTTTGTGATGCACTGTAGCAACCCGAATGGGTGTGCTACTAAGTAGAGAATGAAGGAGGAAAAATGATCATACACCTTCCGAAATTATAGTAGCACATACGTAAATGAAAAAAACTTCCAACTTAAATTCTCCATCTGTCCAAAATTACACTTAAGTGTAGGATTTTTCAAAAATTTCAATATTGGTCTCAAAGTTCAGAATGATTTTAAAACACCAATTTACGGGCTCTAACATTTAGTTCTCCAAGTACTACTTTTTCATTTTCAATCTTCTCCAAATGCAATTTTGAGGTAATTCTTTGTTGTCTCTCTGTCTTCCTCTTCAAATTTTCTTTTAAATCAAATTCTTAAGTTTTCATCATTCATATATTTTATGTCAATTTTCTTTTGAGCTTCAATTTTTTTTACTCCAATTACTATTTATCTTTGATTTTAGATTCAATTTTTGGATCAAGAGTACTTGAATGTTGAAAGTTAAGTCACTGTCCAACAACATCGTGATTTTTCTCTTTGCCCGAATTTCTCTAGTGAAAGCTTACAGGTTCCTCGTTGTCTCAATCTTATTCACTCGTGTTTCCATACTATGCTATGTTTTACTTATCAAGTACAACTTCAAATCAATAACCTTCCATCTTTGTGTCGGATGAATTATTTGTTCAAAAAAAAAAGTCTTGTGAAATGCCTTCATATGGAAGATCTAAGGCCCGGGCCTAATATCTCCTGTTTCTTTTTTACCTAGTTAAAAAAATTATTCGCAAAAAGATATTATTATAGCAATTTAACCTATATATTGTTGGCATTATTTTTTTAAACATTCACTTTTATATTGCGAAACTTTTATGATCTAATATTTTTACATTCTACTATTGCATAATAATATAAATTTGCTAGGATTCGAAGATCTATTTATCAAATCGAGTTAAATAATATAATAATTACAAATCATTGTGTATTATTTTCTTAAAGATCAATGTTTCTTAGTAGATTTTTGTTAACGTGAAATTGTATTTTTACCCTTGGTCATAATCCATGTTATCTTTCTATATATAGAAATATGTTTCTAGAACTGTTTATTTTTCTTGATAGATATTTTGTTACTATGAAATTTCATTTTCATTCTTACCTGGACAAAAAAAAAAAGAAAAAGAAGAAGCTAACTTGAAAAATAAAATAAGCAATATACTATGATTAATTAAAATTTTGATTTAATTAATTTCAAACTAAAATAATATTAGAATGTAAATATACATAAATTGAACTAAAAATAGTCTTTTTTGTTTGTTTTATTACCAAAATTTTCGCTCGACAACTTCAAATTTAAATCAAACTTAATATTTAAATTAATACATTTTAAATCAAATAAAGTACAAATTTGATTGTATATTTAAATAAAGAACTATTCCTTTATAATTTAGTAAATATTTATAGTTTACTTTATATGCAAATATGTCATCAATCATTTTATTTTTAAGGTTACTAATTATATTTTAAAATTAATAAGTTTATATCCTAAAGCAGTTATTTTTAATAAATATAATGAATAGGAAAAAATATTAAGAATTTTATGTTAAAATAATTGAAATGGAGTAATAAGTTTAGATATCATATTAATTTATTAAAAAAAGAAAGTGAAGTAATAACAAAATGAATTAATAGTTAATTAAGACTCATCATGATGAAGATGTGCATTTAATAAAGCATGTCAAGTTTAATGTAGTTTTTAACTATTACTCGTTTTGTCCTATATTATAAGACACTTTTCATTTTACACAATTATTTAGAAATTATTAATGCACTAATAAAATTTTACCATTTTACCATTCATTTAAATCAATGTATATTAAATAAGTTAGAAAAATCATTAATACACTAATTAATATTGGGGATAAAATGGAAAAAAATAATTAATTTTATAACTGGAGTTGTCAAAATGGTCAGTTTAATCTTTCTTCAGTTTAAAGAGATTGGAAATGGTCAACCCCACCCAACTCTAGAAGGGCCAGGGAGCAGGCTAGCGCTTCTTTCTTTCTTTTCAAACTTCAAGTTCATGTACAGGTTCAAATTCAGGGTTCAGCCAAAAAATTTCTCGCTTCAATTATCAAATGGTATAAATTGAGTCATTATTAGCTCTCTTTCTGAAACACCACTCATGTACTTCAAAATGCTCATAATCATAATTTTTATATATCTCAAAACTCGTGCATGATTTCGAAAATCTGACTTCATATTCTTGATCAAGAGGTAAAATTGAGTGGGAAATGAGTATAACCCGAATTTTAGAAGATCCATACCAAAAAATAATTTTTGCTAATTAATCACTTTCTAGTGTGGATTCGCGCCACAAGGGGCGACACGGCCTGGGCACGGACTAGCACAAAAAGTCCTCCACGTTTGGTCTGCATCACGGACTAGATGCGGATCAGAGTCAGTTTTTTCTCAGTTTCTTGTTTCGTCCAGGGCCATTTGGGTAATGACACAATGCCCATTTAAACATGAAATCTTTCATACTTAGCCATTTTTCAATTATAGAATTCACAAAACCCTCTCTAAAATATTTCCAAGACTTTATCAAATTTCTCATTCAAACTCAAGGATTTCAAGCTCAATTTTGGAACTCAAGAACCCATCTCACGCTTTAAGTCTCCTTCAAGTTCATTTCAAGAAATTCAAGGTTTAAGGTATGTGGGTCTTCATCTATGGGTCCTTTCACCCATGGAGTCCAATGTTCTTATTTTATGAAAAATGCATGATTTCAAGTTATATTACCTATGGGTATCTCTTATTATGAATTATGAACGTAAATTATATTGGAGTTTATCAAGTATTGATTGAATATGCATGAATATCTATTTTTATCTCATACTATAAGTGAATTTATATCCATTGAGGTTATGCATGATGTGAACTATGAAAACTATGAACTATTGTGAATTTTGAGATGAATTTCAAGATACCCTAAATGAGGGGTTTACTACAATATTGGTGAGTTGATTTGAATTGAGTTTACTCTTCTTGTTTTACTCTTGAGTTGCATGATTTTGAACAAGTCTCATGAACCCACCATGTGTTTGATAAAATTATAAAACAAGAATTCCCAAGTTGTTGATGAACTATTACATGATTTACAAGTCAAGTGATTTCATGATGATTAAGGAATTTCAAGCATGTATTAAATTACTAGTAGATCTATCTAGTTGATGTTATCATGTTTGGTTTACTTTGGCAAGTAGACCATACTTTTTCGGGGGATGTCATGCCTGATCACCTCACCGAGGGGGTTTCATGCCTCGTCACCTCACCAAGGGGGAGTCATGCCTTGCATTCCAAGTAATAGCTTGCCTGGTCTATGTTGATTAAGGTTTCCTCCCACATATGTATGATATATTATGCAAGTTAAATATTTTACATGTATTTTTTATTACAAGAATTGATCATACATGCCATATTGAGATTATATATCCATTGATTATAATTATGCATTTTGAATATTATGGCTTATGTCCTTGTTGCATTGCACTACTCTATGCCTACACGATATTACCATGTAGGGACCGGAGCTCCTATCGATCATCCTCCTCAACGTGGCTAGTTCAATTCTTGAAGAAGGCTTTTAGTGAGTCCTCAACTCCAAGGACAATATCTATTTTATTCATACTTTGTTAAGACTTGTTCCTTATATTAGATACTTATTATCATGAGGGTGAGCCCAAGAAGTATCTTGGCCCCCGCTCCATTCTTAAGTAGAGGTGTTGTTGGATACTATGTTCGTATATGCCTATGAGCTCGACTCTTCTTATGTTATATGATTATGAAAGACTTCCCTTAGTCCCACTTCCTTTTTAAATAGTTGACTCTTGTTATTAACGTATTTTTCTTCCGAAACCAAAGATGTGTACATGATATGCTAAGAGGCTTGTTTGGGTTATCTACAGAATTTCCATTCGCTGTGTCATATCTAGGACCTAGGCTTGGGTCATGACAAGCTTGGTATCAGAGCACTAGGTTGTCAATGGTCCTCAAAAATTAAACACACCGAGTTAATTAGAGTCTTATTCATGGTTGTGAAGTGCACCATAGCTATGATAGGAGCCTATGAGGCAGTTTAGGAAATGTTTCACTTCATCATGATCTATGTCATGTTTTAGATATAAAGATAAGTCTTCACCCCCCTAACGAATACTCTTTTTTTCTCTTCGAGATCATCCCTCTACAAGAGGAAGACCAAGGAGAGCCACACACCCGAAGAGCAACCGACCCTTCTTGCTCCTCAAGCTCCTCAAGATGGAGGGGTGGCCCATGATGAGTTTTAAAATTCAATCGCTATGTTGGCCCATACTAAGACCAACCAAATGAACCAAGCGGCCCAAGCTCCTCATACTCCTACTCCATCCTCAAGGGTGAGGGATTTCACAAAGATGAACCCTCCAGAGTTTCAAGAGTACAAGGTGGAGGAAGACCCCCAAGAGTTCATCAATGAATTGCCAAAGAATCGGAAACACTTTGATTCTATTTGGGTTATTATGGATAGAATGACAAACTCGGCTCACTTTCTACCAGTCAAAATGACTTATGGTGCCAAAGATTATGCCAAGTTATAAATTCATGAGTTGGTTATATTGCATGGGGTACCCTTTTCTATCATTTCGGATTGTGGTGCTTAATTCACTTCTTATTTTTGGAGATCCTTCCAAAAGGATCTTGGTACCAAGGTCAAGCTTAGCATGACTTTTTATCCTCAAATGGATGGTCAAGCCGAAAGGACTATCTAAACTCTTGAGGATATGCTTAGGGCTTGTGTTTTGGAGTTTAAAGGTAGTTGGGATGATCATCTTCCACTTATTGAGTTTGCTTACAATAGTAGTTACCACTCTAGTATTGACATGACTTCATTTGAAGCTTTATATGGTAGGCGATGCCGATCCCCGGTTGACTGGTTTGATATGAGGGAAATGGCCTTGCTAGGCCCCGATTTGGTCATAGAGGCTTTGGAGAAGGTGAGATTAATAAGGGAGAGATTGAAGACGGCTCAAAGTAGACAAAAGG
The DNA here is from genome assembly GCA_000787875.1 of Solanum virginianum. Lineage (NCBI taxonomy): Eukaryota > Viridiplantae > Streptophyta > Magnoliopsida > Solanales > Solanaceae > Solanum > Solanum virginianum. The sequence continues at coordinate 248,470 of DF358162.1, read as the reverse complement.
CTTATTCTGATGTGAGAAGAAGAGACCTTGGGTTTAATGTTAATGATTGGATTTACTTGAAGGTCTCACCCATAAAGGGTGTGGTCCGGTTTGGCAAAAAAGGGAAATTGAGCCCAAGGTTTGTGGGGCCTTATAGAATTTTCAGGAGAATTAGTAAGGTTGCCTATGAATTAGAGTTGCCTATGGATATGAATATGGTTCATCCGATCTTTCATGTGTCTATGTTGAGAAAATATATTGGTGACCCAAGTGTTATAGTGACCTTAGAGGTTGTGGGTATTGTGGAAGATAATTTGACCTATGAGGAGGTCCCGATAGAGATATTAGATAGACAAGTGAAAAGATTGAGAAATAAAGATGTAGCATCTGTCAAGGTTTTTTGGAGGAATCAACAAGTTGAAAGTGTCACATGGAAAGCCGAGGCGGACATGAAAAAGCAATATCCATACCTATTCCACTCTACACAAACCAAAGATAATAACTCAAGTCCCATCTATAATCTCAAGTCTTAAGTTTTAGCCCTCATGCCAGTTTTGCATGCATACATGTTAATGGTAACAAGTTTATGGTGATTTTTGACATTCATGTTGAGACTTTTTGAAAATAATGTTTAAGTGCATTTGTTGCATTCACGACAGGCTGAAATATTCATAATTACTTCTCTTACACATGTTTCTTTGACATTCCGGGATGAATGTTCCCAAGGGGGAGATATTGAAATACCCCGCATGTGCTTCAAAATGCCCCACAATCATAATTTCCATATATCTAAAAAACAATACATGATTTTAAAAATTCAACCTCATATTCTTGATCAGGAGGCAAAATCAAGTGAGAAATGGGTATAACTCAAATTTTAGAAAACCTACATAAAGAAAAATAATTATTGCTAATTAATCAATTTCCAGTGTGCTATCTACGCCCCAGGCGCGACATGCGCCAGGGGCGCGGAAGAGCACAAAAAGTCAGCCACGTTTGGTCCACGTCGCAGACAGGAGCATGAAACTAGTGTAAGCTTTTCCTCAGTTTTCTTATTTCATCCAGGGGCATTTGGATAATGACCCAATGCCCATTTAAACATGAAAACTTCCATACTAGAGCCATTTGTCAACTCTAGAACTCACAAAACCCTCTCAAAAACCTCTCCAAGACTTTATCAAATCTCTCACACAAACTCAAGGATTTCAAGCTCAATTTGGGAACTCAAGAACCCATCTAAAGCTTCAAGTCTCCCTCAACTCAATTTCAAGAAAATCAAGGTTTAAGGTATGTGGGTCTTCATCCATGGGTCCTTTCACCCATGGAGCACAACCTTCTTATTTTATGAAAATTGCAAGATTTCAAGTTGTATCACCCATAGGTATCTCTTACTATGAAATATGAACATAAATAATGTTAGGGTTTTATCAAGTATTGATTGACTATGCATGAATATCTACTTTAAACTCATTCAATAAGTTGATTTATACCCATTGAAACTATGCATAATGTGAACTATGAAAACTATGAACTATGATGAACTTTTAAGAAAAATTTCAAGATACCCAAAATGAGGGTTTTACTACAATATTAGTGGGTTAATTTTGAATTGAGTTTACTCTTCCTATTATACTCTTGAGTTGCATGACTTTGAACAAGTATCATGAACACACCATGTATTTAATAAATTACATGATAAGAATTCTGAAGTTGTTGATTATCTATTACATGATTTACAAGTCAAATGATTTCATGATGATTAAGGGCTTTCAAGCATGTATTGAATTCATGAAAAGTATCTATGATTTTTCAAGTATCAAGTTGAGCCCTATTTCAAGATTTTAACTTCTTGTGAGCCATTCATGTCAAGGCAAGGGATCATGTATGATTATTATTTACTTTTATGTTCAAGTTAGGCTCACTACTAGAGGTAAAGCATGTTTATGAGCTACTCAAGTTATGTTATCATGTCTCTTACAAGATATTCATATTATGATTAACGTATGATTATTTCAAGTATTTCGTGGGATTTGACTTAGCACCGATTGAAGCTTAAGATGGGGGATCGATACAAGGGGTGCTTATATAAAGTCTTTAGTCTCTAAACTATGTGCCACCAGAGAATGATATATTTTACCCTTGCTTTACTAGTAGATCCATCTAGTTCATGTAATCATGTTTGGTTTGCCTTGACAAGTAGACCACACTTCCCCGGGGGTGTCATGCCCAATCACCTGTACCGAGGGGGTGTCATGCCTTGGAGTCCAAGTTGTAGCTGCTTGGTCTATGTCAGTAGAGGTCTCTTCCCACATATGTATGATATCTTATGCAAGTTCAATGTTTTACAAGTATGTTTTATTACAAGCATTGATCATGCATCTCATATTGAGATTATATATCCATTGATTATGATTATGCATTTTGAATATATTAGCTTATGTCTTTATTGCATTATACCTCGCGTACTTAGTACATTCAAATGTACTAATGCATACTCTATGCCTATATTTATGTCTTTATTGCATTGCACCCCGCATACTTAGTACACTCCAAGTACTAATGCATACTTTATTCCTACATGATGCCACCATATAGGGACCAGAGCTCCTTCGATCATCCTCTTCCACGTGACTAGTCGGATTTACCAGAGTCCTCACATCCGGGGAAGATATCTATTTTCTTTTATGTTATGTTGAGACTTCTTCTTTAAGATGGATACTTATTATTATGAGGGTGAGCCCGGGAAGTGTCTTGCCCCCGCTCCATTCTATGTTAGCGGTGTTGTTGGATACTATATTTTGTATATGCTATGAGCTCTACTCTTTTTATACTTTTATGATTATCAAAGACTTCCCTTAGGCCAGTTTTCCCTTTCTATTAATCGACTCTTATTATTGTTTAATTTTGCTTCTACAACCAAGGATGTGTGCATGTTACAATCAAGAGGCTTGTTTGGGTTATCTTTGGACTTCTCATTCACTGTGACATGTTTAGGCCCTAGGCTTGGGTTGTGACACATATTTACATCATCGGTTCGGAAGAATATTCGAATAGTAAGCACAAAGTTCTAAGAGACGGGAAAGTAGAATTCATGCTATGGGGATGTCATAGGGAAAGGGATTAACATGGATCCACATAACACATAACACATAAAGACTATGGGGCGGGTCAGTATGACTCACTCTATGGGGGCAGACTCAAGATCTTTCATAACGTAACATAAAAACACATCATAATACTCATAGCCAATCCACATAACGATAACCATTAGATAGCCATAGCCATAAACATATTATCTGAATACAACACTTAGCATATAAACGTAAATGAGTCTACAAAATGTCAAACAATGCCTCTAGTCATAAGATAGGACGGGGGCCAAGACATGTCTCAAGTTCATCCTCGAAGTAAATATCATAACTAAAAGCACAACAGGTAGAGGAATGGTGGTTTATCCTTGGAAGATTAGACTCACCACAACAAGCAAATCTCAAGATCCAAGCTAATCATCGTATGATGGATAAAGGTAGTCCATGGTCCCTACATAGTTGGATCATGTAGGCCAAAGTATACGTTAGTATGTTTGAATGGACTAAGTATGCGGGCATGCAATGCATATGACTTATCAAACCTGCATATAATGTTAGATGACAAGAGCACATAATATTGAAAGAGATATATAGCAAGACATAGAGTATACAATATGTCATGAAACTAATGATGCATGAAATGCAATAATATGCATATATAGTAGGGATGGACTATAACATACAAATCAAAATCATGCAAACTACTACATGAATTAGTCCGATGAAGACCTTCCATCAGTAGAGAAGATTACTCGACAAGGGTAATCTACGTCACACCTTATGACCTAGTCATTTCGGTAGATGGACACCTTCCTTATGACCCAGTCATTTTAGAAGGATTTCCAGTATCAGATCATATCATATCATATCCTATCAATGTATAACCATGCCTTACGACCTGGTCATTTCGACAATGGCTACCATTCCTATACTGGCACATAGTTCAAGGAAAAGGAGAGGACCCTTAGAGATAGACCTAAAGCCCCCAATCCATTAGTGCTAAGTCAAAACATCCCACGAGAATATTTATACATATACATGCTTTCAAAAGAGACAGTAGTCATTTCAAATCCCTTTAATGTATATTTAGGTTTAAAAGCTAAACACTCTTCATAATCATTCATACTTGGGCTAAAAAGCCAAATCATAGTTCAAAATCAGGCTTCTCAAGCATAGGAATAAATCATGCATATAGCAATATGGTGCAAGTATCCAATATGCTCAAAGAACCAATAACAATAGACATTTATGTGATCATATTCTTGTCATAACCATAATCTTATCAAAATCATTTGCATAAACATAATTGGTCTTAACCCACTTCATAATTTTCATAAAATCTAATACTCATGAAAGCATATGCTATGAATGATGTGACAGTAGCATGGGTAATAGAGGTTTGATCTAAAATCAACAATTCAATATGAAATTGAAGTAAATCCATAATTAAATCCACATTCAAATCATAATATAGATCATTCTTGCTTTGTTCAAATTTTAAAGGAACAATGCATATTAAAATCTTCATAATAATAATGTAATTCAACATATTAGGGCTTAAATCAACTTAAAATCATCAATATAGTATAAATAAAGTCATTAAATATAGTAAAAACTAAAAAGAAGCAATAAAATAAGGATAAATTAGAAAAACAACAAAAAATATATACAAATAAGTCCCTCCCAGAATCTGAAAGTCATTAAATATAGAGTCACTATTAAACGAATACAAGTCCAAAAAGTGGACCATATATATATATATATATAAAATAGATATAGAACAGACTTGTCTCAAATAGCAAAAGATGAGCCAAAAAATACAGAAGAAGATGGGTAATGATCCAAGATATCACATGCTCATCCTTGCCTCTAGAGCAGGCTACTGTAGGCTAGATGTCAACAATGGTAGCTGATGCTTGGACCTATATCACAAACACATAAGCAAAGTGCAATATGAGCACCAAAATAATAGGTACCCAATAGGTATCATAATTCGATTGAGCCAGAAAAGTAAAAGGAATATAAAATGCTGAATTTAACACAAGTAGAGGTGAATAGAAGGAAGTAATACTGAATGCACACGAGTGTAATAAGATTAGATAAGAGTTAAGTACAACTAACTAAACCTAATTAGACCACCATAAGTCTAGAAATTATACTCGTGCACAATCTAAAGTAAAATCTAAGCGAATCCCCAAAGATTCGACAAGTACACAGAAGTTCGTAGTAAAATCTGTGCGAATCCCTATAAGTTTGATAAGTACACAGAAGTTCTAGGAATCACGAAGAGGATCTAAAGAAACTTCCAGTACAATCATAACCTTTCACGGACTTGAATTGAGTCAATAGATTACTATAGACTTTAACCACGATGAAATAGGAGCTAAGGACCTTATCTGAGGTAGGGAGGTATCTGAAGGACTCTAACCAAGGCTTTGCTTATGCCAAGGAATCTAACCTAGGCAATAAGTATATCAAGGACTCTAAACTAAGGATATGAGTATGTTGAGTACTTGATGAATTTTACAATCCAATAAGAAAGCAATCGCTGTCAATAATTAACCTAACCGAAGGTCAGGGTCAAATCCACAGGGAATACAGGGTTTGACTATAAGAATTTATTATAAATCATTTCAAGTATCTATAACTAGAATCTCTAAATGGGGGGGGGGGTGTTTGTGATTCAAGAACAAAAACAAAAATAAACACCATACTACGACGCGAGAAAACACTCAATTTTAGGGACAACTTAGGAATTATGTTCCTTATGGTTCGTTGACTCAATTACCCTAGACAACATAACTACAATTGGAGATTTGCATGCAGGACAGTTACCTATTGTCCCAGTCAACCTCCCCTTGGTTAGGGTTTGTTGATTAAATGAGAACACATCAATCAAATCCTGTCATCTACTTACCTTTTCCTATTCATCACCACCTTGGTCGGAATCGTGATAGTAGGTGGGGTTTGGTATTGGCCACCATAAAAGAACAATCATAATGAAGGGAAATAGACAATACATACAAAACCCCAATCATAAAATTGCACAAACCTAGGTCATCTCAAGTCAACTACCCATGGTTCCCACAACCCCAAGTTGTGGGTGCTTAGCTACTCATAGCTAAGGCAAAACCAACAAAAATGCAAATGCAAGACATAGTTGAGAATTTTATCCAAAGCAATGAAGAGTGAAGACACCACCAGTTGCATACCATAAGCTTGATAGATTAATAATGAGTACAAAGCAAGATTTGCAATCCGCAAAAGTGGGGTTTCCAAGAGAAAAATGAAAAACTTTACTAAAATCCTATAATATTCTTGAGAGGATATTCAAAGGCACCTTGAATGTCTAAAAGCTAGGATATCCCAACAAAACTCTAACTTAAAATATTTATTGTAGTTACAAGTTTAACCTAAGAAATTACATAGAAAAGACAGTTGGAAGCTGGTACACCTCACAGGTATGACTCGTAGGGTGACATATGAGTCATAATCAGGGTCTCGTATCAGGTTCTTGGCATCTTGGACTCAACTGGTATGAGTCATTGCTTGGGCTACAAGTTGTATGCTTCTCTCGTAGTCTAGGCCTTCAGTTTTTTATCCAAAGTTTGGGCTCTCTATTTCTTGCTACGAGTACACCTATACGAGTCATAGTGAGACTTATGACTCGTAGGATGGCCTTATAGGGTTGACCTCCACTTAGTATATTTTTGATTTTCGGTCTCTGTTTCTTGCTACGATAACATCCTACGACTCATAGCTTGGGCTGCGACTCGTTGGTGAACTCAAATGTTCTATGCTTCAGTAAAATATGCAATTTTCCTTTAAAATCATGCCAACCTAATATTTTTGTAAAAATAACACAAAAACACATAAAAACCATAAAAAGTCACATTAAGAACTCACAAAATCCCTTGTTTTAGGCATCAAATGTGCTGTATTTTGACAGCACATCAACACCCTCAACTTAGAATTGTTTCTTGTCCTCAAGTGATGACTCAATCTACAGACAATAAGAAATACATAGCAGCTATACCAATGGCATATACATCATTCACTCTAATCCACCATTTATAATTCAGGGACTGAGGAAGCATTCTCACTCTCACAAATGAAATTCATGCAAAATGACTAACACCATATGCTTGCCTCTATACTCATCTTCCGACTTGGTGACAAAGTGGATTTGGATCACTTTAGGACTTAAGGGCTTGTAACTAGGTTCAGGGTACTTTGGTATGACATTTTAGGCAAGTAGTGACTAAAAGCTATCCTTGAACCATGTTTATCAATACTTTTACCTTCATAACCCAATCATTTTCACTAAATCCACCCTTATTCTCCTGTTTGAGGCTTTCCTCGGGTGCTTTCTTTCTCTTTTTCAGCTGTGCCTCAATCTTGAACTCTTTTTGTGCTAATCTTTTCAACTCAAGACACTCTTCATTTTTTTCTTCACCTTGCTCGTGATTATTCATTTCTTTCCTTCTTTCCCAGCTAACCACCTTATTTTTGTTACTTTACCATAATAAAGGCCATTCGTAACTTAGGCTTTTAGCCTGAGGTGAAGTACACAATATCTGTGGCTCAAACCAAGGACACTTATTGTAGCCACCCTTAACTTAGGCTTTTAGCCTCAACCAAGGTTCACATGTTCAAGGATAGACCTGGGACAATATTAAGGTATTTCATCAAACAAGGTTAAGATAGCAAGGTGTCAAGAAAGAATGAGTATATGAGAAGCTCAAAAATTTGGAACAAGGGATTCACTAGCTCATTTGGTAGGTCATTTAGGCAAAAGTGGGCT
>DF358162.1:225619-240369 GCA_000787875.1 Solanum virginianum | reverse complement strand
CCAAGATACTCAAGCTCTTTTTACTCAAAATTGTATGATTTAAAGTTGATTTATTTATGGGTCTTATTCATTATGAAATTCACTGTACACTATGTTGGGGTTTATGAAATTGTGACTGTTTTACTATGTTAGGAGCTATGAATCTAAGGTCTATTGTGAGAAATGATGAAAGGTCTTGATGTATATTGTTTGAGGGTGTTAGCAAGTATCTATTGATGGCTTTACACAATATTTATAGCATGATTTCACTCTTGAATTGCATGGTTTTACACTAGCATTACACACCTTCTAAGTGTTTGATAAAATGTCCGGTTGTGGATCCTTGAGGAATTAAAGGTCTAATGTATGTCTTATGAGCTGAATGACTATATGATGATAAAATAATGATGAAAAGGAATGTATGTGTATGATGATAAAAGCAGTGTGTGTGTGTATATATATGTGTGTGTATATATATATATATATATATATTTAGGGATGACCAAGCCTAGCTCGGGGGGTTGTAGGCCCGATTAACCTATCAAGGGGTTGGTATCTTGGTCGCCAAGCTAGGGGGTGGTAGGCCCGTGTAACCTTATTGGGGGTTGGTACCTATCAACCTTGATGGAAGGTTTGTACTCTGTCAAACTTGATGGGGGGGTTTGTACTCCATCAACCTCGGTGGGGGGTTTGTACTCCATCAACCTCATGAAGGGGTTTGTACCTGATGTGCCTATCCAAAGGGGTGGTAGGCCTTGTCTTGCACTGTAATGGTCACTCCTTACATTCGTATTATGATATATATAAGCATTGTTTTACTTCAAGAATCATTCATACATGCCATATTGTTAGTATGCTATTCATTGCTTAGGATTATGCATTTTGACTACGATACCTACCTCTTGTTGAATTGCATTCTACATACTTAGTACATTCAAACATACTAATGCATACTCTATGCCTACATGATGTTATCATGTAGGAATCGATGTACTGCTTGATCATCCTCCTCCACGTGACATGTACGACTTCTGTCAAGCTTGTTGGTGAGTCCTCCATTCCGGGGATATTACTTATGATCTCTTGCTATGTATTTGGACTTTCTCTCTTGACTTATGTATTGACTATGAGGGTAAGACCAGTTGCTTTGTCTTAGCCCCCGCTCTTATCTATGTAGTAGAGGTGCTATTGGACATGATATGTATCTATGCTATGAACTTGGACACTATTGACTCTTGATGTTTAGGACATGGAAGTTTACCCTTAGTCCCAATTTCCCTTATTTACGTTTAACACTTATTGTCATTCTAATTGCTTCCACGACCAAGGATCTATAATGATATGCTATGAGGTTCGTTCAGGGTTCCTTTGGGTTCTCCATTTTCCAGTCACCTCTAGGCCCTAGGCTTGGGTCATGATATTCTCTACATAGACACATGAAAGACCGGATGAACCAACTTTATTTTACTAGCCAAATCCAACTCGTAGGCCACCTTACAAATCCTCCTCATCACTCTATAAGGACTCACTTATCTAGGGGTCAACTTACCCTTCTTACCAAAATGAACCATACCCTTCATAGGTAAGACCTTCAAATAGACCCAATCACCAACCTTAAACTCAAGCTCCCTTCTTCGCATATCAGCATAAGACTTTTGGCGACTTTGGGCTGTTTCCAACCTTTCTCTAATCATCCTTACCTTCTCCATAGTATCAACAACTAGATCCGGATCCAACAAAGCCATCTCCCCAACCTCAAACCACCCAATCGAGGATCTATAACATCTGCCATAAAAAACCTCAAAAGGAGCCATTCCGATGCTAGAATGATAGCTATTGTTATATGCAAACTCAATCAATGGAAGATGATCATTTCAACTACCCTTACACTCCAATACACAAGCCCTAAGCATTTCCTCAAGTGTTTGGATAGTTCTTTAGGCTTGGCCATCCGTTTAAGGGTGAAAGGCCATACTAAGCTTTATCTTGGTTCCAATACCTCTTTGGAAGGATTTCTGAAAGCATGAAGTGAATTGAGCACCATGATCCGATATGATAGATAAAGGAACCCCATGCAACCTCACCAAGTCATGAATGTGCAAACTAGAATAATCTTCTACCCCATATATAGTCTTAACCGGTAGAAAGTGAGACAATTTTATCATCCTATCAACGACTACCCAAATGGAATCAAAACCTTTTCTAGTCTTGGGCAAGCCAACCATAAAATCCATATTAATCACCTACCACTTCCAAAAAGGAATCTCAATGTCTTGGGTTAGGCCACCCGGCCTTTGATGTTCCGCTTTGACTTGTCAGCAACTATGGCAACCAGATACAAATTTGGCAATGTCCCTCTTTATGCCTCTCCACCAATACACCTCTCTCAAATCTCTATACATCTTAGTAGACCCAGGGTGAATAGAGTAAGAAGAACCATGAGCCTTATCAAGAATCTTTTCCTTCAAGCCATCAACACAAGGCACACACAACCTACCTTGGTACCTAAGGGCACCATCTTTCCCTTAGGAGAAAACCGCCACATTGCCCCCTTTCACCAAGAACTTCAATTCTAACAAGGAGGGGTTAAGATCTTGCTTAGTTTTCACCTCGTCAACCAATGAACATCTAGAACGATCAACAACAACAAAACCACCAAGAACATCCTCTTCCAACCTAAATCCCAATCTAGCTAACCAATGGACCTCCCAAGTCTCCCCTATGCCACCATCATCAACATGAACTAGGCTACCAATAGACACCATACTCAAAGCATCCGCCACAACATTAGCCTAATCGAGATGATAATGCACACTAGTATAATAGTCCTTAAGGAGTTCTAACCATCTTTTTTTTGTCTCAAGTTGAGATCTTATTGAGTGAAGACATATTGGAGGCTCTTATGATCAGTGAACATATCAACATACACCCTATACAAATAGTGATGCCAAATCTTTAATGCAAATAAAATGGTGGGTAACTCAAAATCATGGGTAGGATAATTCTTTTTATGCTCTTTGAGTTGTCTAGAAGCATAGACTATGACCTTACCATTTTGCATCAACACATAACCCAAACCACCCCGAGAAGCATCACAATACACAATAAATCCCTCTAGCCCTTCCAGTAGTAACAATATAGGAACAAACACAAGCTTATCTTTCAATGTTTGGAAGCTCCTTTAACACTCATCAAACCACACAAATGTGGCTTTCTTTTGAGTTAACCTGGTCATGGGAGAAGCAATAGAAGAGAACCCATTAACAAACCTCCAATAGTAACCCACTAAGCCCAATAAGCTCCCAATATCTGATGGGGTCAATGGTGTAGGCCAAGTTCTAAACACATTCATCTTTTTAGGATTCACCTTAATACCATCCCTCGACAACACATTACCTAGAAAGGAAACTTCTTTCAACCAAAATTCACTCTTCTCATACTTGGCATACAACTTCTCTTCCCTCAATCTTTGCAATACTACCCTAAAATAACCAACATGCTCCTCCTCACTGTGAGAATAGATTAAAATATCATTAATGAAGACCACAAAAAAACAAATCAAGGTAGGGTTTGAAGACCCTATTCATAAGATTCATAAAGATAGCCAGTGCATTGGTCAACCCAAAGGACATCACAACAAACTCAAAATGCCCATACCTAGTCTAGAAGGCCATCTTGGGAATGTTACACTCCCTCACCTTTACTTGATGATACCCGAATAGAAGATCAATCTTAGAAAAGTGGCTAGCCCCTTGCAATTGGTCAAACAAATCATCAATCCTTGGAAGAGGATACCTATTCTTGATGGTGACCCTATTAAGTTGCCGGTAGTCAATACACATTCTAAGAGACCCACCCTTCTTTTTCACAAATAATACTGGTGCACCCCAAGGTGATCGGCTAGGCCTAGTAAAACCCTTCTCCAACAAGTCCCTCAATTGCTCCTTCAACCCTTTAACTCCACCGGGGCCATACAGTAAGGGGGAATAGAAATGTTTTAAGTATCAGGGAGGAGGTCTGTACCAAAATCTATTTCGCTTTCGGGAGGAACACTAGGAAGGTCATTTGGAAAGACATCAAGAAACTCATTTACCACCGGAACCGACTCTATGGGAAGGATTTTAGACTCCACATCCCTAACCCTCACAAGATGATAAAAATGCCCCTTAGAGCTCAACTTACAAGCTTTAATGCAAGGATGAATCTACCCTTCACCTCCACATCATAACTCTCCTACTCAAGAACGGGTTCATTTGGGAACTGGAGTTTGACCCTATGGGTTCTTCAATCAATAGAGACATAGTATGCATGTAACCAATCCATCCCAAGAATGACATCAAAATCAACCATATCCAACTCAACATGATCACAGGGTAATATTTTATGCAAGATGGTAATGAGACAACTTCTATAGATTTTTTTAGCAACAATAGATGCACCAGTAGGAGTAGACACTTCATATGACTCACACAACAATTCGGGCTTAACATTAAACTTTTTGGCAACAAAGGGGGTAACAAAAGAAAGAGTGGCACCCAGATCAATCAATGCATACACATAAAAATCAAAGACTTTTAACATACCAGTAACAACTTAAGGCACCTCATCAACCCCTTGCCTCCCAAGCAAAGCATAAAACTGATTCTGCCTTGAGGAACCACCTTGTTGACCACCCCTTCCCAAGGGAACCATATTAGCACCTAGTGGAAGGACCTCTTTGCCCTTGTTGTGATTTCAGGGGCAATCCGATGCTTATGCCCAACTTCCCCACAACCATAACACCCATTAGTATCCCTCAAGCATGGGCCACTATGACCCTTACCACATTTTGGAAGCCCACCATTAGGATCCACACCCCCAATACCTTGAGCCCTTGGAAAGTCATTGGAAACCCTCTTATTAGATATATGAGAACACCCTTAGCCTTAATTGAACCGACCACCTTTCAACTATGGAACTTTCCTCAAAATGGGCCCTCTTCGCCTCATGACCCCTCCTTTTCCTCAACTTCTCCTTCTCCATTTGTTTGACATAGGTAACAGGAACAAATCCATGTCATATAATCAACATAGCGGACTGACATTCTTCAGTCACCAAATTGGATACATCCATCACAAATTTATTCATTCTAGACCTTGGGTCGGCCACCAAGTAGAGAGCATATTTAGAGAGTTGAGTGAACTTGAGGACATATTCCCTCACACGCATAGACCTTTGTCTCAAATTCATAAACTCTACCAATTTGGCTTCCCTAAGCTCAAGAGGGAAACACCGATTAAGGAAAGCTACCTTGAACTCCTCCCAAAACACCACATTATTGATTTCCTTCTCCTCCTTCCATTGGTTAAACTGTATGTGTGCCACCCCCTTGAGTTGGTAAGCCGCCAACTCCACCTTCTCCTCCTATCTAACACCTATAATAGCCAAAACCTTGTAGACTTCATCAATGAACTCTTGAGGGTCGTTATTCACCTTTGACCCATAGAATTTTAGGGGATTCATTCTCATGAAGTCTCTCACCAGAGATGCCGGTGTAGGAGCATGAGGGGCTGGGGCCCCTTGATTGGTTTCATTAGCCACAACTTGTACAAGCAAAGTGAGAGCATCACGGAGCTCACCATGAGTCGATTGGTCCTTGGGAGTGTGCACTCTTCTTCTTTTTATGTTAGGCATGATCTAGCATAGTAAATAATAATCGTTAGGGGAAAAACATTATTCCAACTCTGTAACACAACTTAGAACATGTAGAAGGGAAATATTTCCTAAAGCACCTCATAGCCTCCTACTCATAGTTGTGGTGCAGAACACTACCATGAATAAGACTCTAATCGACGTGGTGTGTTAGACTCTGAGGATCTAACAACATAGTGCTCTTATACAAAGTTTGTCATGACCCAAGCCTAGGGCCTAGACATGACATGATGCATGGGGAACCCAAAGGGCTCCCAAGCAAGCCTCTTGACATATCATTACATATCCTTGGTCGCAGAAGTAATAGAGTTCAACAAGAGATAGTAAATAGGGATAAACGGGGCTAAGGGACAACTTTCATATCATAAACATCAAGAGTCAAGAGAGAGTCAAGCTCATAGCATAATGCAAAACATGTCCAACAATACCTCTAAAATTTAGATACTTAGCAGGGGCCAAGACAAACCACCTAGCTCACCTCATAGTCAACATATACAAAAATGAAAGATAGTCTTATGACATAGTATGACATCATAAACATCATCCCCAAAATGGAGGACTTGCCAAAGAGCTTGTGAGATGTTGTACTAGCCACGTTGAGGAGGATGATCAAGTGGGGCTCCATTCCCACATGGTGACATCAAGTAGGCATAGAGTATGTGTTAGTATGTTTGAATGTACTAAGTATGTAGGATGCAATGCAACAAGTGATAAGCACCATAAGAAAAATGCATAACATAGGCAATGGATGAATGATGCTTGAAGCGAAATCATGCTTATGTAGAACATAATACATGTGTAAGAAGAGACCATAAAAGTGCATATCCAAGGCCCACCACCCCTTTGGAGAGGCAAATGAGGAACAAACCATTTAATAGGTTGATGAGGTACAAACCTCCGACGTGGTTATCAAGGTACAAACCCCTTAACAAGGTTACACGGGCCTACCACCTCCCAAGCAAGGCGATTGAGGTACAAACCACTTAACAAGGTTACCCAAGCCTACAAACCCCTGAGTGAGGCTTGGTCAATCACCAATACTATAAAGATAATACCATATACATATAGTCCTTTCATCATCATATAGTAATTCAACTCACAAGGCATGCATTAGACCTTCAATTCCTCAAGAAAATCATATCCGAACATTTTATCAAATACTTGGTAGGTGTGTAGTGCTAGTGTAAAACCATGCAATTCAAGAAAATATTCTTGCTAGAAAATTTAATGTGAAACCATCAATAGATTCTTGGTAACACCCTCAAGCAATATACATCAAAATCCTTTATCAAATCTCACAATAGATAATAGATTCATAGCTCAAAACATGCAAAAACAACCACAATTTCATGAAACCCCGACATAGTGTGCAGTGAAATTCATAATAAATAATATCCATGAGTAAATCAACTTTAAATCATGTAATTTTAAGTACAAGGAATCTTGGGTATCATGGGCGAAAAGAACCCATGAAAGAAATTGACATACCTTGACTTTGGAGAATAGCTTGATGAACATTGAAGATGGAGACTTGAAGCTTGAATGATAACCTTAGAATCTGGATGAGTTTTGAGACTTGAAATTTGGAGATGAAATATTGTCTAAGTGTTTGAAAGAGTATTTGGGGATGTCTTGAATGATATGAGGGTGAAATAAAGCTAAGTATATATATTTTCACGCATCTGAATACTTAGGCCCAAGACCCAAAAGCCTTGGACCGAGATAAAAATCACTAGCAACAAAATACACAGGATCGTAGGTCCATGACGTGGACCTGCTGTTGAGGCAAAATTAACACATATCCGCAACAGATGCATGTCATGGTATTATCGTGGATCGATTGTAGATAAGAAAAATTATGAAAGTTGAAATTGCTAATTGTTTGCTGTTAAATCACGGTTAGACCCATTTTCCACTCAATTTGACCCCCTGAAGAAGAATATGAAGTTAGATTTTTAGTACTATGCATGGATTTTGAGATATATTGAAATTATGATTTCAGGCACTTTCGAGGCACATTTTTGGGCACTTTTTGGGGTCATTTATGTGAAGGGTAGTCCAAGGACTCAAATCAAGGCCGAGAGTACGTAACCTAATGAAGGATATGCCAAGGACTCTAACCAAGACAATGAGTTGGGGTAGGAACTTTAATCAAACCAAATAGAATATATCAGGGACTTGAACTGAGGTAAGAAGAAGAGTGGGAAAGATTTTAGATCGATACCAGAACAAATATCCAAGGTGAATCCACACTGAGTACAATCATTGAATCACTCCAACCTCAAAAACAAATCTAACCCTTGACGATGTCCGAGATAATAATTGAGAAACATAGGAGTTATCAAAAAAGGAAATTATGGATGAACGAGTAGCCAATACTATGTTATTGCCTAGCTAAGGGTCATCTATCATGTTAGCTACATCAATCTATAGGGAATTAAGTCATCCGATATGACGTCGGTGAAAACTAAGACCTATCAGCTTTGAAAATATGCAAGTCTATATAAAGCACTAGTCTAAGCCTGCACTTGTTCCAACCAAGTACATAAATCAAGTACTATACACGTCATAAGGTAAGGATGATCAATAATAGCAAATAAGATACCAATAGGGCCTGAAGTACTCAAAAAACAACCTAGAACATGAATTTGATTAATTTAAAATGGTCAAAAAGCTACATGTTCCAAATTCATGCAACTTAACGTACTTTTTCTTAATCAAGCTCAATCTAAAATGAAAAGCCATAGCCTACCGACATATAGACTATGCGCTCCAAACTACAATGCTAGAGCTTTTTCCTTCTGTACAATCTGTGTACACTGCAACACTATTAAAAATAAAACTACAATATTAATACGGTCATTCAGACACCAAAAATACATAAAATTGAGACATATCAAAATCAAAGTCCAAAAGTAAAAATGTGGGATTGGCTTTGAAAAATCCAGAATTGACTTCATAAAATAATTCTAACCAACTCCCTAAACTTGTGCACCAAAATGAAACATACTTCAAAGATAGAAATAGCCCAAGATAAAAAAATGCAATATCCACCAAGTTTAGCAATGGAAAAAAGTTGGCATCCTCTTTGAGCCCAAAATTACCTAAAAGGATGATTTATAATGCTCTCTAAATACTTTCCCATGTAGCCATGCAAATTTTGGATACTATAGATCTTGAATCACAAAAAATAAAGCTAAAATGGTAGAGTTGATGACCTCTAAAGTCTTAGAATAAACTTGAATCGTGTTTAGTCTTATTTTAAAAAGGTTAGACACAGATTTTCTTTCTAGCGTGGAAGGCTGGCCTAAGAACATGGAAGACGGCTAATGTTAGGCATATTAATATGATAATTGCCAAGTTCAACCCATGTTTTAAGCTAATCTAGCCTAGGACCTAGACGTAATACGATGAATAGGGAACCCGAAAGGACCCCAATCAACCCTCTTAACATATCATTGCACATCCTTGATTGTGGAAGCAATAAAACAATAATAAAAGAGGGTAAAAAGGGAACATAGGGATAAGGGTCATCATTGATACCATAGAAACATAACAAGCCCATAGCATAGCATTGATACATCATAAGGTTCCAACAACGCCTCTACTATATAGATAGGAGTGGGGGCTAAGACAAACAACTAGGCTTACCCTTATAGTTAAAGCATACAATAAAGGAAAGAGAGTCTTTATACATATCATAAGATCAAAGACATTGTCCCCTAAATTGAGGACTCATCAACGTGCTTCGAAGAGAAATCATACAAGTCACACTTTTACAAAACCTCAACATAGTTCATAGTCAAATTTATAATAGAATACCCATAAGTAAAATCAACTTGGAAACACGTAATTTAGGTAAAAAGGAAGCTTGGGCACCATGGGTGAAATAATCCAATGGTTGAAACTCACATACCTTAGCCTTGGAGAATGCCTTGATGAAGATTTGAATGGAGACTTGAAGCTTGAGTGATTTCCCTAAGATCTGGAATGAGATTTGGTACTTGAATTTTGGGCGAAATATTTGTCTAAGTATTTGAGAGAGTATTGGGGAATGTTTTGTATGATTTGAAGGTGAAATATATCTAAATATAGCTATTTTCACACATGGGAAGAGTTAGGCCTAAGACCCAAAAGTCTTGGACCAAAGTAAAAAACTGGAAAAAGAATAACACAGTGGCATGCCCTGGCCGCGTCGCGCCAGGAACGTACACTTCTCTTTGGAAATTACAACTTGGAAAATTGAAATTGTGATTTGGTGGCTCTAAAATCAGGGTTAGACCCATCCCCCACTCAATTTTGCCCCCTGATTAAGAATATGAAGTTAGATTTTCGATATCACGCATGGATTTTGGGATAAATGTAAATTATAATTTCGGGCACTTTGAGGCACATTTTCGGGTACTTTTTGGGGTAATTTCAATATATTCCCCTTGGGGAATATTCATCCCTGAATGTAACAAAAAACATACATAAGAAGAGTAATCATGAAGAAATCAGCCTCAACAAGAATGCAATAATGCACTCAAACACCATTTTCAAAAATCTCAACATAAGTGTGTGTGGTATTAACCATGTCTCAGCTCTTTCACATGTTCATATTCTCCCATACATAGTCACCTTCAAATCTGCATATACCAAATGAATCATCTAAAAAGTAATTGAAAGCTAAAATATATTGCTTATTGATGGGTGGTAACCCAAGGGGTGGAAGAATCACCTAGCCAGGGACGATCCTATCATAGGGGGTAACCCAAGGGGTTAAAGGAAAAGCCTAGCCAAGGTCGATCCCGATATATATTTACAATTGATCAGCTGGTCATTTGTATTACATATTGTGCATAGTAAAGGTAAAGTAATAAAAAGAACATAAAGCATATGATCCCACAGTATGACTAAGGGTGGTCTCTTATTCTACACTAGTGCATAGTTTCATTTGAGTTGTTACTTCATATACAACTTTCCCATGTAGCCATGCAAATTTTGGATACTATAGATCTTGAATCACAAAAAATAAAGCTAAAATGGTAGAGTTGATGACCTCTAAAGTCTTAGAATAAACTTTCCTACCATACATATTCAGTACTTTATCTCATACTAACATCCCTTTTGGGGGACCTGTATTACATGTTGTAGGTACAGATGCTAGTAGATCTCCTTAGTAGGAGTACAGGATATCCAGTTGTTGTTACCAAGCTCCAGGTTGCTTCGGAGCTTTGTGTGTCCAAAGCTTATATTTTTGTATTGTGTTGTTAATCAAGGTGGGGACTGTCCCAACCCTTATCAGATACTTTTCCTTATCTAGAGGCTTTGTATACTATGTAAATTAAAGTGTGGTTGTGTCTTATACTTTAGACAACGTGGCCCCAACATTCTAGCCATATGCATTTCCTTTTGGGTTGTCATTACTGTTTACTTTATAGAAAGCATATGGAATGTAAAAATACCTTATAATATGTATAGAAAGCATATGGACACAAGTTGGTTTTCCCTAGCCTTATTGGCAATGGGTGCTAGTCCATCTTAATGGGACTTTGGGCATGACAGAAGAGGTATCAAAGAAGGTCATCCTAGGAACTCTACAAAACCGTGTCTATGTAGAGTCTTGTTTTGTTGATGTGTTGTGCACCATATTTATAAATAGGAGACTACATGGCATTTAGAATTTGTCACTTTCTTTTCATTCTTTAGATCGTGCCATAGAGCCAAGTGTAATAGAAAGATTGTGTCTAACTCCTAAATTGTTTTGTATATCAAGTATGCCAGAAACTAGGAAGAACAAAGGTAAAGGGAAGGAAGTAAAAGTTGTAGTTGGTATACCAGTCAGGTGAGATAACAAAATGAGGCTCAAGATGAGTCTCTGTCATAGACATCTCCAACTCCTGCAGTTTCTGATGACCTTGGAAGTAGTGAAATTCCCCTAGAACCACTTATTGATGCTATCGTGCAGGATCTAAGAAATGCAGTCCAACTATTGACTCATATAGTTGCTGGCCAAGGTTAAAGACAGAAAGGCCCAACTATAGGTGTAGGTGGTGTGAATAGGGCACTAGCGTGAGGATACGTGACTTTCTTAATTTGGATCGTCCATCCTTCACCAGGTCAAAAAGGTCTATTAATAGGTGTAGGTGGTGTGAATAGGGCAACTAGCACGAGGATACGTGACTTTCTTAATTTGGACCCTCCATCTTTCACTGGGTCAGATCCTAATGAAGATCCCCAAGACTTTATTGACCATATTCAACATACTTTAGATGTTATGCATGTGAGTGGTACAAAAGCTGCTGAGTTAGCGATATATGGGTTGAAGGGTATGGCTATATTGCGAACACACTTTAGATATTATACATGTGAGTGGTACAGAAGTTGTTGAGTTAGCGATATATAGGTTAAAGGGTGTGGCTATATTGTGGTATGAAGCTTGAAAGTATCCTAAGGATATAGATGCACCTTCAGCTACTTGGAAAGAGTTTAAAGAAGCATTTCTTAACCATTGCTTACCATTAGAGATTCGAGAGGCCCATGCAGATCAGTTCTTGATTTCCAGCAAGGGAATATGAGCGTGAGGGAGTATAGCCTTCAATTTAATTCCCTGACCAGGTATGCTCCTAATGTAGTTGCTACTATGGTAGATAGAATTCATCGGGATATGGATTACTATCGCAGATAGAGTTCAACGATATGTGGATAAATTGGATACGTATCTGGTCAGAGACTATACTATTGCCTCCTTGAACAAAGACATAGATAAAGTGAGAATGCAAGCTTTTATACAGAAATTAGAGGATCAAAGGCAAAGGAGAAGGACACAAGAGTTAGAAAGGGCGCAGTCCAAGAGGGCCAGATCTACGGGGCAGTTCACACCATCCCAAGAAGACCCTGGTTCTACACTATCATATATTATCCCACTAGTTGCTGGGAAGCTTAAGCGAACACCCAAATTATTGAACAATCCATCTGAAGTTTCTACACTAACCGACAAATCTATTATGGCTAGAGGGGTTTATTATGACTGTGTAGTAACTATTTATGACCGTAACACATTGGTTGACCTTATTGAGCTAGAAATAGTGGAATTCGATGTTATAATGGGTATGGATTGGATAGCTTCTTGCTATGCCACCGTGGATTGTCGAACTAAGAGAGTGTACTTCCACTTTCCAAATGAGGCAGTTCTTGAATGGGAATGCAATGTCGGGGCACCAAAGGGTAAGTTTATATCTTATTTTAAGGCTAGAAAGATGATATCTAACGGTTATATATGTAATTTAGTTAGAGCAAGAGATATAGTGGCAGAATCGCCAGCTCTTCAATCATTTCCAATAGTGAATGCGTTCATTGATGTGTTCTCTAAAGAACTTCCAGGCTTACCTCCAGAATGAGAAGTAGATTTTGGTATTGACTTACTTCCATGCACTCAACCTATTTCCATCCCTCCATATAGAATAGGCTTGACAAAATTGTATGAATTAAAAGAGTAGTTAAAAGACTTATTGGAGAAGGGTTGCGTAAATCACTTACGATAGGTGTTACAAGTTCTTTGTGATAGACAGTTGTATGCTAAATTCTCTAAATGTGAATTTTGGCTAAGCTCAGTAGCATTCTTGGGTCATATTATGTCTGATGAGGGAATAAGGGTTGATTCACAAAAGATAGAGGCTGTGAAAGTTGGCCAAGGCCAACAACACCCACGGAAGTTTGGAGCTTCCTAGGTTTGGCAGGTTATTACAGGAGGTTTGTTGAAGGTTTTTCTTTTATTTTTGCACCTCTAACAAAGTTGACACATAAGGCAATTAAGTTCCAATGGAATGATGCATATGAAAGGAGCTTCTAGGAGCTAGAAAAAAAGCTAACGTCTGCACCTGTTCTAGTAATTCCAGAAGGCACCGAGGGGTATACATTGTATTGCGATGCTCCAAAAGTTAGCTTAGGGTGTGTACTGACAAATCATGGTAGGGTAATTGCTTATGAATCTAGATAGATTCAGCCACATGAGAAAAACTATCTAACACATGATCTTGAGCTAGCAGCGGTTGTATTTGCTTTAAAAATATGGTGCCACTATTTGTATGGGGTTCACGTTGACATATATATTGATCATAATAGTTTGTAGTACATTTTTAAATAGAAAGACCTAAATTTAAGACAATGGAGATGGCTAGAGCTAATAAAGGATTACGACGTTGATATACTATACCATCTGGGGAAGGCAAATATGGTAGTCGATGCTCTAAGTCATAAGACAATCATGAATATTAGTGATCAGGCCATGGTAAGTCAAGGAGTAGCTAAGGATCTACATCAACTAGACAGTTTGGGAGTTCATGTAAGGTAATCATGAATACTGGTGATCAGGCCATGGTAAGTCAAGGAGTGGCTAAGGATCTTTGTCAACTAGCTAGTTTGGGAGTTTGACTTCTTGAAACCCCAAAGGAAGGGTTGTTATACATAATGCAACAGCATCTTCATTAGTAATAGAGGTAAAAGAAAAATAGTTCGAGGATCCTGTTTTACGATGACTTAAAGACAAATGAGTCAAGGTATGATAAAAGGCTTTGACCTTACACAAAATGGAGTACATTATTGCCAAAATAGATTATATGTGCCTGATATTCATGGACTAAGAAAGAGGATAATGGAAGAAGCCCATCATTCTAGATATTCCATCCATCCAGGACCAACTAAGATGTATCATGATCTGAAGGGAATATTTTGGTGGGGAGGCATGAAAAAGGACCTAGCAAAATTTGTGGCTCAATGTCCAAATTGCCAACAAGTGAGTTTGAGTACAACATTCCACCCTCAAACAGACAGTCAAGCAGAACACACCATTCTGACACTTGAAGACATGTTGTGAGCTTGTGCATTGGACTTTAAAGGTAGTTGGGTGGACCATTTGCCACTTATTGAATTTGCCTATAATACCAACTAAGATGTATCATGATCTGAAGGGAATATTTTGGTGGGGAGGCATGAAAAAGGACCTAGCAAAATTTGTGGCTCAATGTCCAAATTGCCAACAAGTGAGTATCAAGATGGTACCTTATGAAGCTTTGTATGGAAGGAAATGTAGGTCACCA
>DF358162.1:201917-219872 GCA_000787875.1 Solanum virginianum | reverse complement strand
TATCCTTATCTAGAGGCTTTGTAGACTATGTAAATTAAGGTGTGGTCATGTCTCATACTTTAGACAATGTGGCCCCAACATATGCATTTCCTTTTGGCTCGTCATTACTGTTTACTTTCTAAAAAACATGTGGAATGTAGAAATCTCTTATAATATGTATAGAAAGCCCATGGATACAGGTTGGTTCTCCCTAGCCTTATCGGCAACAGGTGCCAGTCTGCCTTAACGAGACTTTGGGCATGACAGAAATAACACCCAACATCTTCCATATACTAGTTCTATGCAAATGAAACATGATATGGTTTGGTCAAATTAGCATCCATTTTTAAAAGTGCTTGAATGTCATATTAGAGGGCGATATGTGCGTCTAACGCTAACATGTTTAGCTTAAACTTGCTAGCTAGGCCGAGATGAGGCCCAACGTCGAATCCATCCAAGTCTAATTATGGATAAAGTCTGTGTTAAGAGTGTAAATTTAGCCTGTGTTTTAGCATTATAAATGGACTATATTTTCAGCCCAAATATAATAGAGAAAGGACCCAAGTACAAAAAAACTCACTTGGTGAATTGGGCCAAAACTAACTAAGAGAAAGGGGGAAAATGGGCAGCAAAGGCCCATCAATTTGGAGCTCCTTAAGTCCCAAATGAAAGGGGAAAAATGGTACAATAATCACTTGATAAGATAAGGCTTAAAATGGAAAAGGTAAGTAGGCCAAGTTCTCCTTTAAAAGGGGCTTATAATCAGCTTACTCAAGTCACTTAACTTGGACAAAAATCAGATTGTTTTGCAAGTTCTCTTTCAACTCTTTTTTGAATTTACAA
Organism: Solanum virginianum; assembly: GCA_000787875.1. Taxonomy (NCBI): domain Eukaryota; kingdom Viridiplantae; phylum Streptophyta; class Magnoliopsida; order Solanales; family Solanaceae; genus Solanum; species Solanum virginianum. The sequence goes on along the minus strand of DF358162.1, from coordinate 219,050 downwards.
GCAGCCACAAGGGACTTTTAGGGTTCTTGGAGAAGCCCTAAACCTTGAGGGTAATGGTAAGTAAGAATGGTTATGTGTTTATTATGGTTTTTTTTATGTAAAATAAGAGGATAAACTGATTGTACCTTTGCTGAAATTGTTGGACAGTATGTGTTCAAAAGTTGTTATACATTTTTCTTGTTTATTTGGAAGGTTTTCTCTTTCTGGTTGGATTCATTATGAAGGGAGCTATTGTTCTTAATGAGTATTAGTTCTTTAATGATTTATAGAGGCTGTTACACCATTTTTACAGTCCACAAAAGTGAGTTCTTGTGTGATATCGTAATTGTACTCGTAATAGAAACTTGTGGGCGGATTGATTGAGGACTATGGTCTCACATCCTTATGTCTCCCATTTGTATGTTGCATGGAATTGTTATGTTTTGTGCTTTGTGGGTTGTTGTAAGACTGTTATGGCACTAAAAAAGGATGAACATTATATGTATATGAGAATGTGTATTAGAAAATATGATTAGGGGCGGAAAGGTTGAAAGAATACGCTTGGGTTTATAATTATCCTCTTGTTGCCCGTATGTTGTTTTTTTATGAGATTGGGCTGCCAAGATATATCTATTGGCTGCTAATGCTAGTTTCATAAGGCTACTCGATTTCGTATTATTTGACGTGAAACATAGATCCCTCCTTGGTACATAAAGGCACTTACCAACTCCGACACAACTATTAAACATGTCTCTACTCTTTCATATGTTCATAAGCTCCCATTCATAGTCACCTTCAAATCTGCATACATGCTTGGATACCAAGATACACGAGTTCGTTCTACTAAATAAAGTTCATGTGTTATTCTACCTCCTATGCATTTCATTATTTGTGTAACCTACTCCTTTCATTATGGTGTTGTCTTTTTTGATTATTTACATCTCATATGTTCTATCTACAGTCCTACAGCTCCAATATTATGACCTCCAAAAGAATCATCTCAAAAGTAATTAAAACCTAAAGTATATTGCGTATTGATGGGTGGTAATCCTAGGCATGGAAGAATCACCTAGCCAGGGTCGATCCTATCACGGGGGGTAGCCTAAGGAGTTAAAGGAAAAGCCTAGCCAGGGCTGATCCCGATATAGATTTACCACTGATCAGCTTGTCATTTGTATTACATGCTGTGTATATATTATACAGTAAAGGTAAAGTAATAAAAAGAACATAAAGTACATGATCCCACATTGTGACTAAGGGTGGTCTCTTATCCTACCCCAGTGCATAGTTTCATTTGAGTTGTTACTTTATATACAGTCTTTCCTACCTTACATATTCAGTACATTATCTTGAACTGACATCCCTTATGGGGGACCTGCATTACATGCTATAGGTACAGGTGCTAGTAGATCTCCTACAGGATATCCAGCTATTGTTACCAAGCTCCAAGTTGCTTCGGAGCTTTGTGTGTCTAAAGCTTATATTTTTGTATTATATAGTTAGTCAAGGTGGGGCCTATCCCAACCCTTATCAGATACTTTTCCTTATCTAGAGGTTTTGTAGACTATGTAAATTAATGTGTGGTCATGTCTTATACTTTAGACAACTGATACGGCATAAAAAGATTTGCTTTCACTTTACATTATTCTGAATGGCAATTTTGTCACCATCATTCCATTCACTCGAAACAAAAACAACTTCTTACAATATTTGCCACTAAACAAAAATTCTAAGAAGATTGTCAAACAAACATGAACAATCAAGAAAATCTATATCTAGATCTTGCTTGAGTGCTTTCTCTAAGTGCTCGTACTTTTGCTTGAATGCTCTCGCTAACTTGCCAATTGCAAAAGCTATGTTTTCTAGAGTTGATGATTGTATTTATATTAAACCCTAGAGACATTCCATATAGGACTCTTTTTTTAGAAGGGCATGTCATTCTTTTCCATAAAGAAGTTCTTTTTCTAACATGCTACCTTCACCATATCTCGAACTGATTCTATTTGCATAAATAGCACTCCGATTTCGACTGGGACTCTGCATGTCTCTACTGGTGCATGTATGTTGGGCCTGGTTCCTCATCCTATTGTTATTGGCTCTGTTTGTCATCATCAAAACAATATAGTCACACCTGTAAGGATTCTAACATAACTCGGAGTCACCATAGAGTACATCATTTGGCAGGAACGATTGACTAGTTGCATTAGCAAAAAGGCCGCCAATGGGAATTTCTCCACTGAGTTTATTGAATGAGAAATTCATGTATTTGAGATACACAAGAGCTTCTAATGACCTTGGAATTTCACCAATAAGATTGTTATAGCACAAATCCAAGAATTCCAATGACAACATTTTGACAAATGAATCTGGAATAGGCCCGTCTAATCTATTATGTGCTAGAGAAAGATCAATCAATTCAATTAGACCACCTAGACTGCTAGGAATTTTACCAGGAAAATTATTTTTTGACAAATCAATGTGTCACCACCTTTAAATTTCCCAACTCTAGAGGAATATGACCACTTAATAAATTGGATGAAACATTGAATTCTATGAGATTTTGAAGGTTCCCCAAGTTTGCAGGTACTGTAGAATTTAGCCTGTTAAAAGCTAGATGAGGTGTCCTCAAACTAGAAACATTCCCTAAGCCTGAGGGCACCAAACCAGTAAAATGTTTTCCTGACAAGTCTAATGCACCAAGATTCTTTAAGCTGCATATAACATTTGGTATGGTTCCTTTAATCTTATTACTTTGTAGATATAATTCTTGGAGGTTCACCATGTCTCGGGCAGTATTTGGAATATGTCTGGTCAACTCATTGTTATACAAACTTATATGTATCACTCCAGTAAGATTATTGATTTCTCGAGGAATGATGCCCTTTAGCTTACAGACATATCCTTGAAAATGTTGTAGCGAGTTTGAGAAATTACCAACAGATGCTGATAATGCCCTATCCAATGCATTCTCATTAAACCGGAGTGTCCTTAGTTTCCTAGAGTTTGTTAATGATTTAAGGAAGCTCAATGATGAATCACTGATAATTATTCATCTCCAAGTTCAGAACCTCAAGGTACTCTAAATTACCGAGTGATTCAAGAATCAGACCTGTGAAACTATTGCTTAAGATATCAACCATTCTGAGTGTTGAAGAATTTGAGATTGAATCAAAGATAAAACCACTCAGACTATTTCCTCCATAACAAGGTTCTTCTAGGGTGGGCATACCATGACTTAAAACTGAAGGTAAAGTACTTGAAAACTTGTTTACTGAAAAATCTTGGATATGCAGTGCTGACATGTTGAAAATGCTTGCCGGGATAGAACCACTAAACTTATTCTGGAATAGCATCAGCAGCTGTAGTTTCTTAAGCTTATCTAGCTCCACTGGTAACTCTCCTGTCAATTTTGAGAAATAAATGAGTACAAGTTTGGTGAATACACCTATGGATAGCACACATTGTGATTTATGTGACAAGCAGGACCAAGAAATAGTCAGTCACTTGTTTAGGCATTGTGAATGGATAAAGCATATGAAACAAGATCTAGAAGCATGGATAGGGGTCACACTGACTGGAGGGGAGATAAGACGAGCATTAACGACAATATGGGGGGCTAAGTACTACAATACTTGGAGAGCTAGAAATTCAAAACACTATAGAGGAAAATATATACAGCTAACTGAAGTAGAAACGCAGATAGGGAGAGACATAAAAATTAGATTAGAGTTGTTTAGTGTGTCAAAGATTTTCATGTTTAGACTATGTTGTTAGATAGCAGTTTTACTTTAACATGAGACTTGACTTCCTGGCACCATTATTGGAAGGTCATTAAGGAGTTAGGTGCCCTTTACTTTATAGTTATGTTGATGGTCACATGTAATAATAATTAACAGTTGTTACCAAAAGAAAAAAGTTTGGTGAAAAGAGAAAAGGAAGAAAATTTCACATGTAATATCATAGTACCTTCCTCGTGTTGTAATCCAAGATATAATTCTACAAGAGTTATTAAGTTGTCTAGCTCTCTTGGTACAGATCCAATAAACTCATTTTCAGACAAAGACAATATTTGAAGTTTATGGCATTTCTCCAGGTTTGGTGGAATAACTCCACCTAGGGAGTTGCTTGAGACGTGAAGCCCTTTAAAGTTTGGAAGATGGTCACATATAGTTATTGGAAGCATTCCAGTGAGATTGTTGTCTATAAGAGCAATCACTTGCATTGTAGTGATGTTAAATATTGACGGTGGTATAGAGCCAGTAAGCTTATTACCTTGCAGGTTTAGGACAATCAAGTAACCAAGATCACTAATTTCTAGAGGGATCTCTCCTTCGAGAAAATTGCTATGCAAGCTCAACACTTCCAGCTCCGTTAGATTGGAAAGGGAGGACAGAATGTTCCCCAAAAATTGGTTGCTCGAGAGGTACACAAAGGGTAGGTTTGGTAGCAAACATAAAAATGTTGGAATGGCTCCGGTGAAGTTGTTGCTTCTGATATAAAACAATGTCAATCTCTGCAAACGAGACAGCTCTACTGGCAAATCTCCATGGAAGTTGTTGTTACTTATGTCAAGGGAGACGAGAAATGATAGGTTTCTAAGATGTGGAGGAATGGTACCATTAAGTTGCATACTAGAAATGTCTAAAGCAGTGACTCGATTGTGATGAGAGCTGTAAGTGATTCCAATCCAACTGCAAACCAGGTTCGAAGAAGACCAGTTTCTTGCTAAGATGTTATTAGGATCAGAAGAAATTTGAATTTTCAACGCAAGAAGAGCAGCTTCATCAGTGCTAATATAGGAACAGTAGCAAGTGAAGTATAGAGTAGAATGTAAACTGCAAGAATAAAGAGAAGATTGCAACTTCTGTCCATGATTAATTCATATGCAAATCAATTATTTGAGATGATTTATATAACATTCATTAGTTTCTGAATATATTTTATTATTATTTTGTTTAGCAGAAGTTGTATTGTGAGTTGTGACCACCTCTCTGTCTATTTTTTTTCTGTGGGGCTGGAGAGTGAACAGAATTAGACTCTAGTGTCTGTAAGGAGGATGTAATTTTCTTACTGCTAATGAAAACAACCATATCTAATATCTTCTGCTTATGGAGATTAATTTTTGAGATGAGAGTTTATCGAAACAAGCTCTCTATCTCTATGAGGTAGTGGTAAGGTATGCGTACATTTACCCTCCCCAGACCTCACTTGTCATATTTCATTTTGTTAGATTTCATTGAGTATGTTGTTGTTGTACTACTAATGAAAACAAACACTATTGTGGTCAACAAAGAAAGAGTTTTAAGACAAGTTGCAGTGTGTGGGCTTTCTAGAGTGTCTTTATTAGTATTCATGCCTTTTGTATGACTTTCACATTGTATGATAGTCTACAATTCTAATTTTGCAAATAATGTAGCAATCACTGAAGACAATGTCAGTAATTTATTCATTAGGCATTCTATTGACTTTATGAGAAGTGCCTAAAACATCAACTTCAGAGCCCTTTATTCCTGGTTCTTCAAGTGTCGGAACTAGAATTTTAACTAAGTGGGTTCAAAATTTGAAGAAGCAAACACACAAATTAGCCGAAGGGGGTTTGATATCTATTATATATACATCAAAAATTATTTTAACCTTGTATAAATAATATAACATTTCGCCAAAATTGTTTCGGATGAGCCCCCTCACTGTATGTTGGCTACGCCATTAGGTCCCTCATGGCATACATAACTTGGAAGAAACTTTTCCATTTTTTCAAAAGCAATATCCACGTAAAAATGTAGAGTAATGCTGTAATAGACCCTTGTCGTAACGGAAATAAAGACTCATGTGCTAAAGAAAGAAGGATTTTAATTTTTGTGCTAAAATAAATTTTTAAGAAAAGTTGCCAAAATTTTATTTAAATGAAGAAAATGTTGACTAGGAAAATGTCAAAGTACTCCAATAATTATGGACTACGAAAATGTCCAAGTACAAAGTCTATTGCCTTTATGAGATGTTCTAATGAATATTACAGACTATGCACTTCTATTTTCCATTCAACAAAAATAAACTAGCCATTATTGACATTTACTCAAATTAGTGAAAGTCAGTCAACTTCTGTGAAGTGTCTTTAAGCTAATAGTGTCAATTTTGAGTACAAGTTGTCTCTATTTTTATTGTGTTTGGTTTGGGGTGAGGGAGCAAACTGAAATATATAGACACTAACATCTCTAAGTAGGATGAGATTTTTGTGATAGTTAATGAAAATAAGTACACTTACATGGTAAAGAAAGAATGTTATGTTGTAAAACAGATTATATATATTTGTATTATAAAAATTGTCTAATTGCCTTTTAACCAACAACTTAAGAACTTTCCTAATAATTACATCCGTCCCATTTTATATGGCACCCTTTGACTTGGTATGGTGTTTAAGAAAAAAAGGAAGACTTTTAAAACCTATAGTCTAAAATCATTCTCATATATTTCAGTTGCTAAGAATCATTAAATTAAGGGTATAAGGGGGTTTCAAAGTTAATTATTTCCAATTAGAGCATGGTGGCATTCTTTTTGGGAAGGATCAAAAAGAAAATTAAAGGTGCCACATAAACTGGGACAAAGGGAGTAGAGTCTTTGTTTTAAATATTGATGTGACAATGGATATCTTTTAAGTTTTATATGTTAGTATAATGGAAAATATCCTGTATGACCTACATTTAGTGTAGAATATTGCGTATCATTAGTTGTAGAATATTATGCACATTAGTGTGCAGGATTCACATTAAGGATGTCTTGTGCATAAATATGTATGTATTCTTGTATTTGGATCAATGAATTGAGACAATCATTCCTTAGTTTCTCTTGTGTTTTCTCTATTCATGACATGATACTAGAACTTTCTCTTCTTTGTTTCATGTAGTCTTGGATCTGTAGTAACTTGCAAATATTTTTGAAAGATTTTTGCAAGGACCTGGACTTTGTACGACCTTAATAGAGCATGGAAATTTAGTTCCGGAAAAGTATTTTACCAAGGTGATGCCCCATAGTAGTCTACATGGTCCGTGTGGGCTCTACAGACGGTGTGGAGCTTCCTTCAAGTGGCCCTTGGCCTATGGAGGATGTTTGGCCCTTAAGAGTGAAGTTTTAAATAAAGGCACACTATACTTGGACCCCTCATGGTCTGTGTGACACTTCACAGGCTGTGTAACCCCTCATATAGCCAACTTCGTGAAATTTTTCTATGTACAAAATCTTCAAGCTCAAGCGAAGTTCACTTTCAAGTCTTCAAATCAAGGTTATTTATGTTGTTTAGTACCATTATGGGTCACCTACATCAAATCAAGTTCAAAGGAATTTCATTAGCTAACTTTTTCATAAGAACCAATAGAAGGGTCAAATTTAAACAGTCATATCTCTTAGAACAAAATTAACTGGGTAGCCCATGACCTATCAAATTAATGCATACTTTTGCCTACATGATCTCACTATGTAGGGACCGAGGACTATGATCATCCACCGTAAGACTTCAGCTTGGTTCTCAATTTGCTTGTTGTGGTGAGTCCTATCTTGCAAGAACAACCCACCATTTCTCTACCTTATGTTGCTTTTGCTTATGTTATCGTCACTTTGAGGGTGAGTCCGGGATATGTCTTGGCCCCCGTCCCATCTTATGACTAGAGGCATTGTTGGACATCTCGTAGACTTTTGTATAGATATATGTTATGTGATGTATTTGGAGTTTATGATTATGGCTATCTATCAGATATGGCTATTATGGATTGACTATGAGAATTATGATAAGTATGTATGTTTTGATGTCAAAATGTGGAAATCCTAACTCTCGAATAGCCCCCATAGAGTGAATCATACTTACCCGCCCCTTAGTTTTTATGTGTTATGTGAATTGATGTTACTTAGTTTCCTTATGACATCCCCACAATCTGAGTCCTACTTTTTCGTCACATAGAACTATGTGTTTACTATTTCATATGCGCTTCAAAACTGATGATGTGTCAATGGATGCTATGAGACTTGTTTGGGGACTCTTGAATTCTCATTCACGATGACCCTAAGTCCAAGTCATGACAGAGATGTTATCAGAGCACTAGATTTATAAATCGTCCTCGGAGTCCAACATGCCACGTCAAGTATAGTCATATTCATGGGTGTGAAGCATGCCATATTTATGGGTAGGAGGCTACAAAGCGTTTTAGGAAATATTTCATTTTTTTATGATTGATTGTTATCGTGCCATGGAATGTGTCTTAATATTTCCTATCTCTATCCCTCCCTACCGATTTAGGAGAGTTACTTTGAGCCTCTGGCGCAATCCAATCAAGGAAGATGTTGTAGCTGATCTTATAGATGAAGCCAAAAGGAGTTGGTAATGGATGTGCATTGTTTGACAAGCTCGCTCCTTCGGATATATAAAGTTCTCTTGGGTTAGCTGGTTATGATGGAAGGATTCACCGATCACAAGAGGTTGCAATATGTGTTCACCCAAAGGGATCTTAACTTGAGGCAAAGGAGATGGTTGGAGCCCTATAAGGACTACAGCATGAGCATACAATATCATCTTGACAAGGCAAGTGTTGTAGCCAATGCTCTTAGTTGGCTATCTATGGGTAGTGTGGCTCTTATCGAGGAATGGAAGAAGGAGTTGGCAAAAGGTGTTTACCGTATGGCTAGATTATGTGTTAGGTTGGCCGACTCTAATAATAGTGGTATTCATGTTTAGTATAGCGCTGAAGCTTCGGTGGATGTTGATGTTAAGTCTAAGCAAGATCTGGATCCATCATTTGTTAGATTAAAGAGGTTGGTTGCCAAAAGAATAAGATAGAGGTTTCCTCCCAAGGGGGAGATGGTGTGCTTCGGTATCAAGCTCATTTATATGTTCCAGATGTCAGTGATCTTAGGAAGGTGATCATGAGTGAAGCCCATAACTCTCATTATTTGATTCACCCAGGGTCTACTAGGACATATGGGACTTAAGAGGAGGAAATTGGTGATATGGTACGAAGAAAGACATAGCCAAGGTTGTATTGTCAACGAGTGTAGTAAGAACATCCAAGGCCTTGTGGATTGCCTTAAGATATTGAAATTTCTATTTGGAAGTGGGAAGAAGTGAACATGGATTTTGTGTTTGGTTTACCTCGGACCTGAAAGCAATTTGATTCAATTTTTGGGTTATTGTTGAGCGGATGACTAAGTTGGCTCACTTCTTATTAGTTGAGACTACTCTCAATATTGAAGACAATGTCAAGTTATGTAATTTGGAGTTGGTTAGATTAGATGGTGTGCCTATTTTTACTATGTTTGATTGTGGTACCCAACTTACTTCTCACTGTTGGAAATTATCTCAAGGAGGGGCTTGGCACTAAGGTGAAGTTAAGTACCGCTTTTCATCCATGACCCATTGGACAAGCCGAGAGGACAATTCAAACTTGGGAGGACATGTCGAGGTCTTGTGTGTCTGAATTCAAGGTTAATTGGGGTGATCATCTATCACTTATTGAGTTTGCCTACAATAATAGCTTTCATGCTAGCATTGGTATGTCACCGTTTGAGGCTTTGTATGGTAAGATATGTGGATCATCGGTGAGGGTGGTTTGAGTTGAGAGAGATGGTTTTGATTGATCAGGATTTAGTATTGGAGGCTATGGACAAGGTGAAATTTATTAGGGAAAGATTGAAGACGGCTCAAAGTCATCGAAAGTCTTATTTGGATGTTAGAAGAAGGGATCTTGATTTTTGTATTAGTGATTGGTTGTACTTGAAAGCCTCACCTTTGAAGGGTGTAATGCATTTTGGAAGAAAGGGCATGTTAGGTTCCCGGTATATAGGTCCTTCTGAGATTTTTCAATTGATTGGGAATGTAACTTATAGGTAGGATTTGCCTCCAGATTTGAGTTTTATTCACCTAGTTTTGCATGTGTCTATGTTGAGGGAGTGGTTGGTGATCCTAGTACTAATGTACCTTTGGAAGGTGTTGACATTGAGAAGAACTTGTCTTATGAGGAAGTTTCGGTTGAGATTTTTGATAAGACAAGTGAAGCGGCTTCACAACAAGGATGTGGCTTCGGTTAAGGTACTTTAGAGGGTTCAACATGTTGAAGGTGCTACGTGGGGAGTGGAATCAAATATGATGCGACGAGGACTCTATCCTTTCAAATCTACTCAAGCCTATGGTATTAGGTTCTTCCTATTCTTAATGGTTCTTACTCTTTCACTCTTGAGTCTCATGATATAACATGCATACATGTGCACAAAAATGATTAATTTTAAGATGTTTTTAATGATTTGGATGCGTTTTGATATGAGTTTTAATGACTTGATGATTTTCAAATGATGAATTACGCATTGTATCTATTAGGAAGTTTCATGTTCTAAGTCAAGCCTTTCAAACCTTGTTCTACCACATTCGAAGACGAATGATCCCAAGGGGGAGATGATGTAAGGACCTAGACTTTGTACGACCTCAATGGAGCATGGAAATTTGGTTCCGAAAAAGTGTTGGACGAAGCTAACACTCCATTGTAGTCTGATGTGCATTGTTTGACAACCTCAATGGAGCATGGAAATTTGGTTCCGAAAAAGTGTTGGACGAAGCTAACACTCCATTGTAGTCTACATGGTCCGTGTGGGATTCTATGGACCATGCGGAGCTTTCTTGGAGTGGCCCTAGGCCTATGGAGGATGTTTGGCCCTTAAGAGTGGAGTTTTAAACTAAGGCACAATACTCTTTGACCCCTCAGGGTCTGTGTGACACTTCACGGGCCGTGTAACCCCTCGTATAGCCAACTTTGTGAAATTTTTCTAAGTGTAAAATCTTCAAGATCAAGCTATGTTCATTTTGCAAGCCTTCAAATCAAGTTTATTTATGTTGTTTAGGACCATCATGGGTTTCCTACATCAAGTCAAGTTCAAAGGAATTTAATTAGCTAAGTTTTTCATTAGAACCGATAGAAGGGTCTATTTTAAACGGTAATATCTCTTAACACAAAATGAATTGACTGGCCCATAAACAATCAAATTAAAGCTCTTTGAATTTTCTTTCCAATGCATTCAGTTTCACCTTATTTCGAGTTTGGAGCAAGAAGTTATTCTCTTTTTTGTAGAATCTATCTGGGCTAGACCGGGAGCCTTCACGGACCGTGAAGCTAGCCGTGAGAAATTATGGGTAAAATTTAAAGGGATATTTTATTGAGGTATTTTTGATATTTTGACCCATCCCCAAGGTATTTTATGACCTTTAAAGCCCCCCCTTCACCCTTTATATTCCTAAATTTCTCCTACACTAATTCAAAACCCTCATTCAAGACTAACCCTTAGTTTCAAAAATCAAATTCTCTCAAGAACTCTAGTGGGGATTTTGGCTTGGGAATCAAGGGAGGGCTCATTCTTCTTTAAAATTTTCCTTGGAATTCCTTCATTAACTAAGTTATGTGGGTTTGATCTTTGGTTCCTTTCAACCAAGGAGACCCAAAACTTTTCTAGCATTTTTCATTAATTTCACTTACTTTAAAGATGAGTTTTCAATTATCTTCATTATTAAATTCAATTTATGTATGTCTTATACTTAATTGATGATTTTAAGTTGATTTAAACTATAATATGATGAATTACATTGAATTTATGAAGTTCTGAATATGCATGTACCTTTCTAAGCTTGATTTATGCACGAATAACTTATACTATGATTTAAATGTGGATTTATATATGATTTTATTTAGATATCATATTATATTGATGATTTTGAATTTAATCTAAATTAACCATGCCACTCTCATCTCATTCATAGCATATACATCTCATGATTATGGAAATTTATGGAAATTATGAAGTAGGTTAAGCCCAATTATGCTAAGTATATGATTTTTGGCAAGATTATGGTTATGGCAAGAATGTGATCACATATATGTCTATGGTTATAGCTCTTTGAGAATTATGGGTGCTTGCAACATTATGTATGTATGAATGATCTATTCCTATGCATGAGTATTATGACTATGAGCTATGATTTGGCAGTTGAGCCTATGTATGAACTGTTATGAATGTGGTTTGTCCTTTAAGCCCAATAATGTATGAAAATGATTAGAAAGCTTATGCCTCTTTCACAAGCATCTATATATATGTATTCTAGTATGATGATGACTTACCATTGATGAATTGGATGTTGGCGTGGACTATCCCTAAGGGTTTATACTCCTTTCCTTAAACTAGGTGTCAGCAAAGGAATGGTAGTCATTACCGAAATGACCGTGTCGTAAGGGATGGCTATTCATTTATGATATGTTTTAAAAAGGAAATCCTTCCAAAACAACTGGGTAGTAACGAAGGTGGCCACCATATAGAAATGACTGTGTCGTAGGGTGTAGTGTAGAGTATCTTTGACAAGTAATCTTCTCTCACCCAATAGGAGGTCAACATCGGGCAAATTCATGTAATAGCTCGCATGAGTTTGAGATATCGGTTATGGCTACATCCTCAATATATATAAGCATTATTTGCATTTCATGCATCATGAATTTCATGGCATATTGTTATATTAGATTCCTTTGATTATATACTTCTTCCTATATTATGTACCATTATCATCTAACATTGAATACAGGTTTGATAAGTCATATGTATTGCATCCCACATACTAAGTACATTTAAACGTACTAACACATACTTTTTCGTACATGATCTGACCATGTAGGGACTGAGGACTATGATCATTCACTGTATGACTTTAGCGTGGATCTCAAGTTTTGCTTATTTTGGTGAGTCCTATCATCCAAGGACAAGCCACTATTCCTCTATCTTATGTTGTTTTTGCTTATGTTATCTTCACTTTCAGGGTGAACCCAGGACATGTCTTGGCCCCTATCGCATCTTATGACTAGAGGCATTATTGGACATCTTGTAGTCTTTTGTACAGATATGTGCTATGCATTGTATTTGGAGTTTATGATTATGGATATCTATTGGATCAGGCTATTATGGATTGACTATGAGAATTATGATAGGTATGTATGTTTTGATGTGAAAATGTGGAAGATCCTAAATCCCGAATTGCCCCCACAGAGTAAGTCATATATACCCGACCCTTAGTCTTTATGTGATATGTTTTATGTGGAATCATGTTACTCCCTTTCCCTATGTCATCCCCATAGTGTGAGTCCTACTTTTCCATCCCTTAGAACTACGTGTTTACTATTTCATATGTGCTTCCGAACTGATGATGTGCGAATGGATTCTGTGAGGCTTGTTTGGGGACTCTTGGGTTCCCATTCCCCATGTCACTCCTAGACCCTAGGTCCAGGTTGTGATAATTTTCTTTCTATTATTATTCATCAGCAATTGCTCCTAAATATTTGGAGCTCTTGGTCTTTTATTTTTTAGCCATTTTTCGTATCATTGTGTTTTGAATTTTGCTAGTCAAGTTCATGACTTCAAGTCACATTGAGTAATTCAATGTTTGCTTCACTGGAAAAAAATTATTCTGCTTGGGAATTTTAGTTTCAATTATTTGTTACTGAAAAATAATTATCGAGCCATATAAATGGAAGTGATCCTGCATTGACTGATTCTATAAAATTAGGATAGTAAAAAGTCAAATAGCTCGAGAACTTTCCCAATATTTAATATCTTTGTTTGAAATATTGATGTGGTAGTGGATATCTTTAGGTTATATTATCATTTAATGTTGTTCTATGCATTATTACCTTGTTATAGACATGGTGGTTTGTTGTAGTTTTTTGAAATAATTTATCTACTCTTTTATATTATTTTTTCTTGTTGTTTCTTTATTTTATTATTTTTGTGAGTTTGATGATAAACTATTTTGTTGCTTTCTTATTTTAATTAAGGAATATGGTGAATGTACGAGGGGAGATAATGAGCTTCAGATCCTTGGCCCCAATAATATCTCATTTAGTAAGCAGTTTTAAGCACCATATGTGAAAGTTCTTAAGCACTTACCTGTGTGTAACAAATTTTAAATACATAGAAATAAATCAACTACAAATAAAATCCAAAGAAATAAGATTATTGTTAGTAAGACAATATGGGCACATACCGGTTTCTCTCTTGATTCTTTTCTCCTAAGATTTCTCCATGATTTTGCTCTCCTAGGATTTCTACATGATTTGAGTGCTATTAGAGGCATATTTCTCGAACGTAGGATAATTTTGACCTCCTTGAGCCATATTTTGATCTCTTTATGAATATTCTAGCATTTACAAGATATATGATATGCCTCTTTATGAGAATATAATACCCCTTATATAGCCATAAACTAGCGTTTATGGTAGAGTAGCCTCCAAATATCATAACAGAAATCGAACACGTTGTATAGAGTTCCATAAAATGTCAGTATCTACACCTTAGGAAAAAAATTGAATACAGACAAACCTATTACCTAATCCATTTCATTTTATGCCATGGAGTTTTATAGGACATGGAGTTTGAGAAAGGAGAGAATACTTTTAGAACTAGTCTTAAATAATACAGGATATGCCATCTCAAAACTTAATACAAAATTTATGCAAGAAAAATGTAAGAGTGATCATATCAATTTTGAATAGACACTCATTTTAATATCTTCTAACCATGGTTTCTTCAGGTGGCACTTTAAGTTCATTAATTATAGGACTGATGAGCTTTGGTAGACAAACGCGAAAAAATAACTTAATGAGGTGAAGCTTGAGCAGTCACCAGATGGTGGTTTCAATTCTAAGGTGGCAAGCAAATACTATGTGTAGAGGGGGGGTTTCAACCTCGATGTAGAAAGTTATGGAGCCTATCTCCTTCATAACCCTGATGCATATGGTTAGTGTTCTGAGAAATGCTATTTGGCCTTAGCTTCTGTTATGTTGTTTCAAAGTTTGTTATCAGTGTTGGTTAGAAAATGACCACCAGTTTACTTAGTAGTATCAGAGGTTTTAGTATGCACTTTACTAGTCTGCAAATATAAATGTACAAAATCTTGTATTTACTACATAAGAAAGATAATGTTAGACGTAAACTATGTACTGTTATCAAGTCACAAGTCTTAGCCAATTTTGAGGTTGATTTCAGTACATGTATACTCGTGGAGGCTAAGAAAGAAGTGATGCTTACTTTTGAACAATCTCAAGAGAGTGGAATGCTCTTCACAGATGGATCATCCAACGTCAAAATGTCCAGTCTCTGATTGATTCTCATTATACTTTCCAACGAGAGAATTTGACAAATCAATTAAGTGCCATTTCACATCTAACAATGAAATTGAATTTGAAGTTGTGGTTATAGGACTCAAGTGTCTAGGGTGAAGTTATACGCATCAGTTCATTCATATATATTACGTAACTTCCATTCATTGATATATAAGAAAAAAAGGAACAGTGTGAACATGTAACAAATTGATACTAAAATTCATATGAATTAATTGAAATGACAACTAAAGTAACCCTCAAACTCCTATAGATTATTTAGTAAAAGGAAACAACAAGAAGGACAATGTGTAAACAGAACAACATATAAACTCTTCAGTAATGCACCTGGAAAAGCTTCATGATCACCATGGAGTGGTAGCCTCCGAATCATCGAATGCAAGTGCCATGCTTACAGCAGGGCCTTCACTTAACTGTCGACCACATGATCTTCCACGACCCAACCCGTAGGCCATGATTAGTGCTCAATTGGGGCATCCGAACCCAAACACAAAATCAGATTATAAAAAGCGTATTATTTTTACAGAGTTTTCTTTGTTTTGTTGACTACCCAAATCCTGCATTCAGAAAAATCCCAGCAGACTATTATACAAATACATACGTTGGCCGACAAGGTCACCGCTGTGGTTAAACTACCCAACATACATAAAATACATACATAGCCATACAAACTGCCATAACCCATACGCACAGGCATCCACAGACCTCTATACAAACAAACTGAATCATAGGACTGGACAAGGCCCCATCATACCCTCGAATATGTATAAATACAAAATAGAGAAATAAGTGTATATACCACGTGTTTGCTCTGGAGCAAAAGGAGCACTTTAAATGGCAGTTAGGGATCCTAAGCTGGTAGTTCACTATTCTGTACGTCGGTACCTGTGGGCATGAAACGCAGCCCCTGAAGCAAAGGAGGGCTAGTACGAAATACATACCGAATATGTAAAGCAGAAGGTACAAAGTATAAATAAGAGTAATAATCCAAACAGAGGTATAGAAGTCAAACTCATACGCAAACATCAAAATATTTCTTTTAAAATATCAAACTAATGCATAACGTACAGGAACGATGGCAACCTCCAAACTCGCGCCATACTACAGCATCACACTAGAAAGTTCAGATCTCTAAAATCTCTGACACAAATTACAAACATAGGATAAATGAGCCAGACGTCCCTAAACTCACAAATCATATAGTAAATATGGCATGATGCCACCAAACCGAAGGCCCAATCTCTGGACATCACCAATCTAAGTGGAGCCGACCCTTAGGTCGAGCCGACCCGCCCTACCCAACCAATATCAGAATATATATACATATATTATAATACGGATGACAATAACTGGCCCGAAAATCAGTGAACGATATCATAATAGTCACGAATAGAGTCGTGAGAATGATATGTAAAAAATCATTATCAAAAATCCCAAAAGAGTAGTAAAATATTCATGTTCGAAAATAACATAGTATTTGTTCTAAATTCTTTTAGAATTGTCAAGATTTCAGAAAAGAGGTATCGCGGGTCCCATGGCCGATGGAAACCCGAACTAGCCTGACTTAGGAGGAACATACTTATTCTAGACCATACAAACTACCATGAAATATTTCAGAATGATTTCTTATGGTAATTTGGGATTTCTACCAAAAATTATAAGCGTTTATATTTTCAGGACAATTAGAACCTATAGTTTTCCATTACTATGAAATGTTTCAGAATAGTTGTTAAGGTAATTCGGGCTTTTTGTCAAAAGTTACAGGTATTTACGCTTTTCAAAGTCTTAGAAATTACATTCTTTCAAACGTATCAAACTTTCTATACTCTTACATCTTGCGGACTTTAAATGCATACGAGTAAAAAATATGACTAATTTCTTTAAGAATACCAAGAAATAAACATAGGACATGTTTAAGCCCGAATTGCAAAGGAAGAAGGATCTTTCGAAACTTATAACTTTAGCTATTTTT
>DF358162.1:176984-201037 GCA_000787875.1 Solanum virginianum | reverse complement strand
CATAATAAATTTCTCACTAAAGCAAACTGTCAAACACTTAATAGGCATAAATTGAAGTAATCACAACCCCCCCCCTCACAGGTACAAATTATTTCCCCAAATTAGCTACGAATTTGTAACCCACTTAATTACTACACAATCCTTCATCGACAAATTGAGAAATAACTCAAATGAAAGACAAACATTCAGCCCTAAAATAACATTACATTCACATGGATAACGAAAATTAAAGCCTCTAAATTATTTTTGGCATACCACATAGTAATTAACGTACATCAGAATTAACAAACAATAAAATACACTTACCATTCTACTTGACCTCAAAAGTTTAGTAAAACTTCATGAGAAAATTATTGGAACTAGCTAAGACTCTCCAAATACCAGGCAAACCACCTTAGCACTTCAACCCTTCAATAAAGCTAGGGATCCAATTCTTAAGGAGAGAAAGGTTTTCTTACTCCAATAGCTACTTCAAGCTTCTTAGGAGACCAAAAATGGAAGATTTATACCATCAAAACACTTTGAAAAAGAAGAGCATGAATTTTGATCTTTTTGGTATTCTTGGCCAAGAGACCTTGAGCTAGTTCCCAAGTTTTTTTTTTCTATGCTTTTTAGCTGTTTTTGATAAGAATGAAAAGTGATAAGGTCACAAAAGATATAATATATGTATAGATAATTCTTGTAAAGATACATGGTCCACTCCATACTTGTACCACTTAAAATCTAATAAATTTCAAGTGGCCCCACAAATAATCTTCAAGACCCTAAGTTTTGAAAATTCTATTTGGTTCCCAAATTTCCCAATAATTTCACTTTGGTCCCAAACTTTACAATAATATCACATTGGTCCCAAATTTTTCTAAATGCTCCAATGCATAAAATGTGGGTTCTAACATCCTCCCGCCCTAAAAAATTTGTCCTCGAATGTCAAATTAGCCTTACCAGCCCTATCAACAATTTCGGAGGAGAAGGACTAGTTACAAACACAATTTGAGGAAGAAGAGGTTGTAGAAGGAATCGAACTGTATGCCAGTGACAAAGCCCCTGGCCCTGATGGTTTTCCTATGAGTTTTTACCAAAATTTCTTGGAGATGCTCAAGGTAGCTATGATGAACACCATCAGACACTTCCATGAACACCAGGTCTTTTAGAAGAGCTTGAATGCCACATTTGTGGCTCTCATCCCTAAGAAGACGGAGGCAATTGAGCTCAAGAGTTTCAGACCTATAAGTTTGATAGGTGGGATTTACAAGATCATGGCAAAGATGCTAGCTGAGAGGTTTAAGAAAGTAATCAACAAACTGGTTAACAAGCATCAGATGGCATTCATAAAAGGCAGACAGATCATGAGTGCTGCCCTTATTGCTAGTGAATGTATGGATACTAGAATTAAAGGGGTTGATCCTAGAGTTATGTGTAAGCTAGACATTGAGAAGGCATATGATCATGTTTACTGGGAATTTCTGCTTAACATTTTAAGACAAATGGGGTTTGGTGAAAGGTGGTTGAAATGGATTGAGGTATGTATAAAAACTATTAGGCTCTCCATTTTGATAAATAAAGAACCTACTGGTTTTTTTCCATCAGAAAGAAGTCTCAGACAAGGAGATCCTTTGTCTTCTTTTCTTTTCATCTTAGTCATGGAAGGATTGGATAGCATGATGAGGGTGGTAATCCAAAATTCATGGCTACAAGGTTTCAAGATTGGAAATTCCTCAGGGGTATTTTGTCATTTGTTATATGTCGATGACACTGTTATATTTTGTGAGGCTAAAGAAGAGCAAATTAGAATTGTCAGAATGATCCTTGTAGTTTTTGAGGTTGTCTCAGGCTTGACAGTTAATTGGAGGAAGAGTTGTATATATCCTATTAAGGAGGTTACAGAAGTCCAGGCACTAGCTAACATTTTAGGATGCAAAATTGAAAAACTTCCAACTATTTATCTAGGTATGCCGCTTGGAAGTAATCACAAAGAGCTAGCGATATAGGATAATATAATTGGAAAATAACTGAGGAGAAATACAAACTGGACAATGCCAGAACACACAACTAACTTTCTTAGTTTTTGGGTAAGGAGAGGGGGGGAGTAAGAACCAGAAGAAATTATGGAGCATGATACCTTCTTATATATGGTGGACAATCTGGAGAGAAAAAACAAGAGGTGCATGGAAAACACTGCACAATCAGTAAAAAAAAGACTAAATGGCTCTGTATGAAGACTTTTGATTTTTGGTGTTCCATTGGAGTTGCTATTACATGATCAGCAATTCAGTCAGTAGCCAAGGGTGACTATTTTCCTTCAATGGTTACTATTGTAAGTTCACAAGTTGAGCACTTAGCCTTTAGATGTTCAATGTTTGAAGATTGTGGTTAAGCTCACGTAATCCATGTTATCGCAGCTTATATCTATCAGGTAGCAATGAGGAGATCGGAGATAGAGAGGTGCTACTAGCACAAAAGAATTTACAAGCAATATATTTATCTTGGATATACAGAAGCCCTACAGGTAAAGATATTTAGAGAAGCTAGCAGTACATGAAAAGATACATAGTTCTTACTCAAACTTAAATTTGATACAGTAATGGTAATTCAACATTTTATAGCATATGTTAAAATTGAGTTTAATACCTGCATCAAGGCCATAAGAACTGACAATGAATCATGTGCGTGCTGAATTACTAACCAAACTAGGCATAATTCATCAAACTTCTTGCTCCTATACTCCTCAACAAAATGGTATTGTTGAAAGAAAGCACAGGCATATACTGGAACTAAGTATACTAGTAAGACTTCAACCTAATACACCTATCATACCTCAAACTCCTTGACCTTAGCGTAACTATCCCCAAACTACTCTTTGTACTAACTACTAAGAGTGGAAGAGAGCCTTTTTAGCTTTTGATGAAATACCCATATAGGATTGCCACTCACATCTCTATTCCAACATTCTTTAACAGTATCCAAAAAAAAAAATGTTAAGACCAACAGCTTAGGAACTTGAAGTGCCTAATGTACTAATCAGGTCTAAAGGACATCTCCATTAGTAATGGACAATGATCTGATCCCACAGAAGGTAAGTAAATAATAGTAATAAGAGGCATGATTTCCAGCCATCTATCATTAACCATAGAAATATGGTCCAGAGTAGCCCAAGCCAATGAGGCCACAAGCCTCAATAACTCCAATAAACTCAAAGCAGTCTTACCTACTGCTACAGGCCTACCTCTTCGGGTAGCTGGGGTCTTTCTCGAAGACATCTCTAAAACAAAAAATAATTTTGTCAGAAAAGGGGTCATCCTACTAACACCGCTCTAACGCACTTTCGAGGATGAACCGCTCTGATACCACTTCTGTCATGACCCAACCCATAGGCCGTGACTAGTGCCTGATTGGGGCACCCGAACCCAAACACAAAATTAGATTATAACAAGTGTATTATTTTTACAGAGTTTTCTTTGTTTTATTGACTACCCAAACCATGCATTCAAAAAAATTCCAGCAGACTATTATACAAATACATACGCAGGCCGAAAAGGTCACCACTGCGGTTAAACCGCCCAACATACAAAACATATATACATAGCCATACAAACTGCCATAACTTACAGGCGTCCACAGACCTCTATACAAATAGACTAAATCATAGGATGGGACAGGGCCCCGTTATGCCTTCGAATATGTATAAATACAAAATAGAGAAATAAGTGTATATACCACGATAAGTATAAGTGTTGTAAATACATGTCTTGAGGTTGCAAAGAACTAAGAACCATAAAAAAATATAGCTTAAACATTAGATATGATTAGAATACTAACAACAATACATTGAAGGCATTTCAGACAGAAAACTTGGCTAGAACTTTCACTGTGTTTTATCCTATTGTTCAGTACCATACAAGCACATCATAATTTCACATAATCATAAAGGTTGTGGATAAGTGAATCAGCTTTCCAAAACATATTTACAAACTACAAACTCAGACATATGCAATGATATATTCCACAATTACAAAACATTACACAGTTTCAAGATAGAATTTAGCTACTTACCAAATGATAGGGGTTTGTTGATTTTTTCTCAAAGGGATTGATTGTTTTCATCATTTAATCAAATATAAAACTGTTAGGGAGCTTATAATGTGTGTATAAGTCTTGGAACCAACTAAACTTAGGGCAATATATATATATATATATATATATATATATATATATATATATATATGTGTGTGTGTGTGTGTGTGTGTGTGTGTGTGTGTGTGTGTGTGTGTATGTATGTATGATGTTAAAAATAACTTAGAAAGGCTATACAAAAGTGGCTGCCCAAATCTTTTTTTTTCATTCGTTTTTTATTTTTAATCACCCCTTAACATATATTATTAAGTCTTGAAAAATAGATAAAATTTCATAAAGTAAAACAAATTACACTAAGACAGGCCCCTCCCTAATTCCCTTTTTTTGTGATTCATGAAAATCGATTCCTCTAACGACAAAAATTCAAGTCAAAGAGTTGTGAAGTAGGGGTTGATATCATCTCAGGGGAATACCTTTTTGAAAGTAAACACATTATTTAATAATAAGGGTAGTACATAAACTTTGATATCTCTATCATAAATCAGAAGATCGAGTCTCATTATGTTGGTATCAAATAACTGGAGCAATAATTTTTTGAAGTATCAACTTAACTCAACTAGAATCAGAAAGGTATATTACCTAGAAACACAGTTCAAAATATAAAGAACGAGGGGCAATGTATAGTGGTGGCTACTCGTAGTGGTTAGAGTACTTTGATCCTCCTATATTGATTGATGATGATGATGTCCGAGAGGAGACATTTGAGGTCAAAGATGCTGATACCAAAGATGATCATGCCAAGAATGGGGTGAGTGATGCTGTACAGGTGCCACAGAAGCTGAAGCTCATTCCTAGACCTCCTCCTTCCTTCCCTCAAAGAATAAAAAAGAAGGAGATGCAGGGTAAGTTCAAGCAATTTCTATCCATGCTGAAGCAACATACATAAACATTTCTCTCATTGAGGCATTAGAGAAGATGCTAGGGTATGCGAAGTTTATAAAGGACTTAGTTATAAAAAATGGACTGTGAGTCAAGAGCTCTCTGTAAAACTTCAATATTGCAGTGTAATTGCTACAAGGTCCTTGGTGTAGAAGCGAGAAGATCCTACCGCTTTCATGCCATTATTAACTTTTGGAGATGATGAGTTCATAAGGGCATTGTGTGATCTCCATGCCAGCATAAATTTGATACCCCTTGCGGTCTTCAAAACGCTAGGATTCGGAGCCCCTACTTAGATGAGCATGCAATTGCTAATGGAGAATCACATGGTAAAGAAACTTGTGGGGGTACTTTATGACGTACTCATCAAAGTTGAGAAATTCATATTTCACACAGACTTTTTGATCCTAGATTATAAGGTCGACTTCAAAGTCCTAATCATTGTGGGAAGGCCCTTCTAAGCCACTGGTCCAGCACTAGTGGATATGGAAACTGACCAACTAAAGTTTAGATTGCATGATAAAGAAGTTGTATTCAACATCTAATAGTAAATGAAGAGTCTAGATGACTTGAAAAAGAATGTTTGGGAACTTGGTGAAGTTTGAGTAACCAAGTTGTCCAAGTTGTGCCATGACAATAAATCAAGCGTTACTTGGGAGGAAACCTAAGATGTTTCACATAATAGTTGTAGTCTTGTTTTGTTTTTAGCTTTTAGACATGTATGTAGTTTAAGTTTTCACATTTTTGTTGTAATTTGTGGACATTGGACTGGTTGCATATAGGATAACAGTGCGTTCTATGATGAATATGTAGGTACAAGATTAAGCCAGTCATCCTTGGCTGAAAAGGAATCAAGAAGTGCTTCTACGACTGGTTCTATGGATCATATTTAAGATTACAACCCTTATACTACCTCGTAGAAGACTAGTTAGCAAAATTAGGTGCACTCCAGTCCACGAGCCAACTTTATGACTTGTAGATAAAACTATGAGCCGTGAATGGGGTCATGGACCCTAGTTGAGTTCTTCTATTTTTGGCTAACTGTTGAGGTTTCTAGGAATAACTCTACGAGTCGTATTTAATTCAACAGCTTATAGACTGGTTCATGAAACCTAGTCCCCAAAATTAAGGTTTGGGCATTCTATAAAACTAGGATCTATGGGTTGTAAAATCCTCTATGGCCCATAATCGAGGTTTCCAAGAGCCTGGACCCATTATTATGGACCCACTCGGTCAAACTATAAATAGAAGGGGTCAAATTAATTTGACCGCATTCTTCCCTTAAATTACACAAAGCACCCAACACCCCTACCATTGTTTTTTTGACCACCGATGACTAGCCACCACCTATTTTTCGACCATTTTTTGGTAATTTTGGTAATCATAGGGTTTCCTTTCCTTGGTTCCTCCTTCAATTTCTAGAATCATTTTCACTCAAATTTGGTAAGATCTTTGTCCTAAAAATATTTTAAATACCGAACTTGTTGTGATTAAGTTGAAAATAACTGTCGAGCATGGTAATCAGACTAGTAGCAGTGTAAACCCATATTTACCATTATTTGTGCTTAAAGATTAATCATGTTGAATGTGACGCTAATGTCTAAAATATGTTAAAAGCAAGATAATTGCATCTGTTACCATGTCTATGTGCTTGAATGTTATTGCGTGAAAACCATACTGTCACATGTCATCTAAACTAAATAGACTATGTTGCCTAAAATTGATATGTGAATATATGTCCGCAATGTGATGTTCATTCATTCAAATGGGGTCGGTTAGCTGGGGAAAATATGTAAAATGATATTCGATGGGGTTGTATGAAAAGAATTACATCTGGGGTGTTGGATGTCTTTAACATAATGTAGTAGTGTGTCATGTATTGCTTTGATGCTGAATAACTTGTCAAAATTGTCGTTTGAGATCTATTTTGATAGGCTTGGAAAATCCAGGTTCTATTTTTTACACTCTACGAGGGTCTTTAATGGGCCATGGGAATTTCCATGAGCCTTAGTTGCCCCTTATATAAAAATCCAGAAACATGAAGTTTTTGAGAACCTATCAAATGAGACCTTCTATGAGCCATAAAATATTCTATGATCGTAGACATGTATATCCCTGCATGTAAAAATTTAAACACCGAAATACTTCGATGACCCAATCTACGACTTGTAGAATCTTTTATGAGTTGTACCTGGTCTCGTAGATGCAATTTTGGTAACCAAAATTTATGAACATTATTTCTATGAGGATCTTCTATAACTCATATGAAACGACCCCAAAAAGTTCCCGAAAATATGCCTCAAAAGTGCCCAGAATCGTAATTTTCATATACCTTAACATTCATGCGTGATATCAAAAATCTGACTTCATATTCTTGTTCAGGGGGTCAAGTTGAGTGGAAACTAGGTCTAACCTTGATTTTAGAGTGAAGGATTCATAATTTCAATTTTCAAAGTGACGCAAGAACAGTGTGCCTGCACGGCCCTAACGCGATGTAGCTACGGCGTGCTCGTGACTTATTTTATGCCTAGTTATTTTATTCTGGTGCAAGGCCTTTGAATCTTGGGCCTAAACCTTTCCACACGTGAAAATACCTCTACTTAGCCTTATTTCACCCTCATATCACTGAAGACATTCCCAAATATTCACTAAAACACTTAGATAATAATTCATCTCCAAATTTCAAGTCCCAAAACATATCCGGATTCTAAGGTTATCATTCAAGCTTCAAGTCTACATCTCCAATCTTTGTCAAGCTATTCTCCAAAGCTATGGTATATGGATTTCTTTCATGGGTTCCTTTCACCCATCATACCCAAGCTTCCTTTTACTTAAAATTTCATGATTTAAAGTTGATTTATTAAAGGGTCTCAATTATTATGAATTTCACTGCACACTATATTGGGGTTTTGTGAAATTATGGTTGTTTTAGCATATTTTGAGCTATGAATCTAAGATCAATTGTGAGATTTGATGAAAGATTTTGATGTATATTCCTTGAGGGTGTTATCAAGTATCTACTGATAGTTTTACATTAGATTTTCTAGCATAATTACACTCTTGTATTGCATGGTCTTACACTAGCACTACATACCTGCCAAATGTTTGAGAAAATATTTTATTATAAGTTTTTTAAGGAATTGAAGGCCCAATGCATGTCTTATGAGTTGAATCACCATATGATGAAGAAAAGAATGCATGTATATGAAAATATCTCTATAGTGTTGGGAATTGACCAAGCCTCACTCGGAGGGTTGTAGGCTCGGTTAACCTTGTTGAGGGGTTTGTACCTCTATCGCCTTGCTCAGAAGGTGGTAGGCCCATGCAACCATGTCGATGGGTTTTTATCTTGATAACCACATTGGAGGGTTTGTACTCCATCAACCATTTTAGGGGGTTTGTACTCCTTCAACCACGATGGGGGGTTTGTACCTTATCAATCTATTGAGGGGTTCATACCTCATTCGCCACTCTAAGGGGGTGGTAGGCCTTGCATATGCACTAACAATAGTCACTCCTTACACATGTATTATGTTATATATAAATATGGTTTTACTTAAAGCATCATTCATACATGCCATATTGCTATATGCTTACCTATTGTCTATGATTTTGCTTACTGTGTTTATCACTTGTTGCATTGCATCCTACATACTCAGTACATTCAAATGTACTAACATGTAATCTATGCCTACATGATGTCACCATGTAGGAATTGGAGCCGAGCTTGAGCATCTCCCTCCATGTGTCTAGTATGACTTCTCTCAAGCTTGTTGGTGAGCCTTTTATTCCAGGGACAATGCTTATGACCTCATGTTATGTTCTAACACTATCTTTATTTTATATCTATGTTGACTATGAGGGTGACCCTGATTGTTTGTCTTGGCCCCCCTCATATCTATGTAGTAGAGGTGTTGTTGGACATATCATGTGTAATGCTATAAGCTTTAACTCTCTTTTGACTCTTGTTGTTTATGATATGAAAGATGTCCCCTAGCCCCAGTTATCCCTATTTACTATCTCTTTTGTTATTTTATTGCTTCCATGACCAAGGATGTGTAATGATGTGCTAAGAAACTTACTTGGGGTCCCTTCGGGTTCCCCTTGTACTGTGTTATGTCTAGGCCCTAGGCTTGGGTCGTAACAAACTTGGTATCAGAGCACAGGGTTGTTAGGTCCTCAGTGTCTAACACAGCATGTTAATTAGAGTCTTATTCATGGTTATGAAGCACACCATAACTATGAATAGGAGGTATGAGGTGTTCTAAGAAATATTTCATTTCTTCATGATCTATGTCGTGCGATAGAATTAGGTCCCCTAGGGCTTATTGCTAATCCCTAACTGCTATATTTTAGGATATGTCTCAAGCTACTCAAGATGGAAATATATCAAATATGGTGGTTCGCAATGCTCTATGGGTGTTGGCCAAAGCCGTGATAAAATTGATGACTCATCTCAAAGAGAAGGGTTAGTGACGCTAAGAGCACCCATTTTGAAGGGAAGTTCCAAAGTCTCAAAGATAGAGGTGATGCTATGTGTCCAACCTATGGTAAGGTGTATACAGGGCCATGTTTGAGGGGCACTAATATTTGCTTCGGTTATGGTGAAGAGGGGCATAAGAGGAGGGATTATCCTCGTAAACGCAATAAGGGTAAAGGGGGTGATGATGGGGTGACTTGTCTTAAATGCCTAAAATATAGGAGGAATCATAATGGTGTATGTTGGAGGAACACGAGTGCATGCTTTGGGTGTGGTGAGATGGGCCATAAAATTTTAGAATGTCCACATGCTCACAACAAAGGTAAGGGTGGCCGACCACAAGGGCAAGGTGGTCATGTTGATCAAGGGGCTCAAGGAGGGGATGAGGTGCCCGACATTGCTACTAGTATGTTGAAATTTTATTTGGTTTTGATGTGTATACCTTGATGGGCCCGGGTACCACTATCTTTCTCATTATTATTTCTTGTTGTTAGTGGGCTTTAAGTGTGCTTGGAGTTGTTATGTGAACCTTTGGTATCTACACTTTTATTGAGTGTATTGCTGCTAGAAAGTTTATTAATGTTATTCGGTGTTTGTATTGCATTAGGTCTTACCTTTTGAATTGTTGGGTTGATATGGTGGATTTTGATGTTATACTTGGGGTGGAGTGGTCGCATGCTTACTGTGTCTCTATTGATTATAGGGCCTATAGAGTTAGATTCCAATTCCCTAATAAACGCGTCTTGAGTAGGGGCTTGTAATATAGTTGTGAAGGGGTAAGTTCGTGTCTTGTCTTAAGGTACAATTGATCTTTGAGGGTTGCGTTTATCATTTTTTAAGAATTGGGGGTGTTGGATCTAAGTCACTTCTATTGAGTTGTTTATCATGATCAATGAGTTAGTGAATGTTCCTCCCAATATTTTGAATTTGGGGTGGTCTCTTTTGGTTTGACTTATGCACTGGTTATGTCTTTGTGTCTCGTGAATAAGGTCTTTAATCCCTACCTTGTTATGTTGTGGTGGACTCTAATGATGAAATATTGATGTATTTAGAGCTTATGAACCATTTAGGGGCAGTGTTGGAAATCTTGGGGAAAGAGGAGTTATGTGCTAAGTATGAGAAGTGTGAATTTAGTTAAACGGGGTTGCCTTGCTAGGTCATGTGGTGTCGGAGTATGGTATTAAGGTGCATCCTAAAAAGACGGTTGTTTTTAGAAATTGGCCTAGACCATTGACCCCATCGGACATTAGAAGTTTCTTGGGCTTAGCGAGTTGTGGATGGATTTTCTTCTATTTGTTCTCCTATGACTTAGTTGACCCCAAGTAAAGCTATAATTGTTTGGACCAATGAGTGTGAAAAGAGTTTCTAAACCTTTGAAGATAAGCTTGTGTCAGCTCCTACATTGTCACTACTGGAAGGGCAAGAAGGATTTGTTGTGTATTGTGATGCTTCTTGAGTTGGTTTGGGTTGTATGTTGATGCCATATGGTAAGGTGATAGCCTATGCTTTTAGACAATTAAAATACATGAGAAGGATTGTTCTATCTACGACCTTGAGTTAGCCGCCGTGGTAATTTGCTTTGAAAACTTGACGTTATTATTTGTTTGGGGTAGGTATTGATGTGTTCCCCAATCATAAGAGTCTGCAATGTGTATTCATTCAAAATATCTTAATTTGAGGCAAGGTAGATGGTTAGAACTTCTTAAGGACTATGAAATGAGTGTGCATTATCATCTCGATAAGGCTAATGTTATAGCGGATGCTTTGAGTAGGGTGTCTATGGATAGGCTAGCTCATATTGATGGAGGTCATAAAGAGTTGGCCAGGGAGGTCTATCGGTTGGCTAGACTGTGACTTGGGTTAGAAGAGATTGATAATGAGGGTGTTGTTATTGTTGATGGTTCTAAATCTTCGTTAGTTAAGGAGGTGAAAGCTAAGCATCTTGACCCCGCGTTTTTATAATTGGAGACCTTGGTGAGAGATGGTAAGGTGGGTGTTTTCTTCCAATTAAGGGGGAGATGGTGCCCTTAGTTATTAAGGTAGATTGTGTGTGCCTAATATTTATGACTTGAGGAGGTTAGGTTGTAGACGAGACTCATAATTCTTCCTATTCTATTCACCCTGGTTACATATATTTATAGAGATTTGAGGGATATGTATTGGTGAGAAGGTTTGAAGAGGGACATTGGAAATTTGTATCCGGTTGCCATAGATGCCAACAAGTCAAAGTCGAACGTCAAATGTGAGATGGCCTAACCCAAGAAGTAGATATTCTTACTTGGAAGTGTGAAAATATTAATATGGATTTTGTGGTTGGGTTGTCTAAGACTAGAAAGGATTTTGATTCCATATGGATTGTGGTCAATAGGATGACAAAATAGGCTCACTTCCTACTAGCTAAGATTACACATGGGGCTGAAGATTTTGCTCGGTTGTACATTAATGACTTGGTGAGATTGTATGGGGTTCCTTTGTCCATCATATCGGATTGTGGTGCACGATTCACTTCATACTTTTGGAGGTCCTTCTGAGGAGGTCTTGGAACCAAGGTAAAACCTAATACGGCCTTTCACCCTCAAATGGATGGCCAAACCGAAAGAACTACCCAAACTCTTGAGGATATGCTTAGGGCTTGTGTATAGGAGTCGAGGAGTAGTTGGATGATCATCTTTCATTGATTGAGTTTGCATATGATAGTAGCTATAATTCTAGTATTGGTATGACTCCTTTTGAGACTCCCTATGGTAAACATTGTAGATCATTGGTTGGGTTGTTTGAGGTAGAAGAGGTGGCTTTGTGAAATCTGGATCTGGTTATGGAGGCTCTCGAGAGGGTATGGATGATTAGAGGAAGGTTAGGAACAACCCAAAGTCATCAAAAAAAATCATATGCCGATACGAGGGGGAAAGACCTCAAATGTAAGTTTGGTGATTGGATCTATTTGAAGGTTTCATCCATGAAGGGTGTGGTTTGTTTTGGTAAGAAGGGTATGTTAATCCCAAGATATGGGGGTCCTTATAGAGTGTTAAGGAGGATTGGTA
Organism: Solanum virginianum; assembly: GCA_000787875.1. Taxonomy (NCBI): domain Eukaryota; kingdom Viridiplantae; phylum Streptophyta; class Magnoliopsida; order Solanales; family Solanaceae; genus Solanum; species Solanum virginianum. Next base: position 188,506 of record DF358162.1, on the reverse strand, counting down.
AGGTTGCATACGAATTGGATTTGCCTATGAATAGGGATATGGTTCATCCGATTCTTCATGCATCTAGGTTGAGGAGATGTGTTGTTGACACAAGTGCCATAGCACTTTCGAGGTTGTGGGTGTTCTGGAGGATAAGTTGGCTTAGGGGAGATCCCGATGGAGATATTTGATGTATAGATGGGAAGGTTTGACTAATAAGGATGTGGTGTTTGTCATGGCACCTTGGAAGAATCGTCTGGTCGATGGTTTCTCTCGCGGAGCCGAAATGGGCATGGAGAAGCGATATCCATACCTCTATCATTCTATTCAACCTTATCCTGACATATCAAGTCTCTTTATGATTCCAAGTCTCATGTTTCAGCCCCTATTTCATTGCATGCATTCATGTTTATGTTGACAAGTTCGTGATGATTTTAATACTTGTAGCGAGATTTCAGAAATGGTGTTTAAGTGCATTGTGCATTCTTGTTGGGGCTGGATTCTTCATGATTACTCTTCTTATATACATCTCTTCGACATTCGGGGATGAATGTTCCCAAGGGGGAGATATTGAAACGACCACAAAAATTGCCCAAAAATGTACTTCAAAAGTGCCCAAAATTGTAATTTCCATATACCTTAAAATCCATGCATGATATCAAAAATCTAACTTCATATTCTTGTTCAGGGGGTCAACTTGAGTGCGGAATGGATCTAACCATGATTTTAGAGCAAAGAATTCACAATTTCAATTTTCAAAGTGACACAAAACAATGTGCCTGAGCACCTCTAGTGCAACGGCTGGGGCACGCCAGTGCCTTATATTGTGCCTAGTTATTTTATCCCGGTCCAAGGTCTTTGGGTCTTGGGCCTAAGCCTTCCCACACGTGAAAATGCCTGTACATAGCCTTATTTCACCTACATATCACTGAAGACATTCCGAAATATTTTCTAAAACACTTAGACAATAATTCATCTCCTAATTTCAAGTCCCAAAACACATCCAAATTCTAATGTTATCATTCAAGCTTCAAGTCTCCATCACTAGTCATTATCAAGCTATTCTCCAAAGCTAAGGTATGTGGGTTTCTTTCATGGGTTCCTTTCACCCATCATACCCAAGCTTCCTTCTATTTAAAATTGCATGATTTAAAGTTGATTTACTCATGGGTCTCAAAATTATGAATTTCACTGCACACTATGCTTGGGTTTCATGAAATAATAGTTGTTTTAGCATGTGTTGAGCTATGAGTCTAAGATATATTGTGATATTTGATGAAGGATTTTGATGTGTATTGCTTGAGGGTGTTACTAAGTATCTATTGATGGTTTTACATTGGATTTTCTAGAATGATTATACTTCTAAATAGTATGGTTTTACACTAGCACTACACACCCGCCAAGTGCTTGATAAAATGTCCGATTATGAGTTTTTTTGAGGAATTAAAGGTCCAATGTATATCTGATAAGCTGAATGACTATATAATGATGAAACGAATATATGTATATGATATTATCTCAAGTATTGGGAATTGACGAAGCCTCACTCGGGGGGTTGTAGTCCTGGGTAACCCTATTGAGGGCTTTATACCGCGATCGCCTCTCTTGAGATGTGGTAGGCCCGTGCAACCATATCGAGGGGTTTGGACCTTGATAACCACATTGAGGGGTTTGTACTCCATCAACCATATTGGGGGGGTTTTTACTCCTCAACCATGTTAGGGGGTTTGTACCTTATCAACCTATTGATGGGTTCGTGCCTCATCAACCTCTCGAAGGGCGTGGTGGTCATTGGATAAGCACTGACAATGGTCACTGCTTACACATGTATTATATTCTATATCAGCATGGTTTTTCTTCCAGCATTATTCATACATGCCATATTGCTATATACTTACACATTGTCTATGTTATGTATATTGCTTATGGTTCTTATTGATTGTCGTATTGCATCCTATACAAAACCTAATACGGCCTTTCACCCTCAAATGGATGGCCAAACCGAAAGAACTACCCAAACTCTTGAGGATATGCTTAGGGCTTGTGTATAGGAGTCGAGGAGTAGTTGGATGATCATCTTTCATTGATTGAGTTTGCATATGATAGTAGCTATAATTCTAGTATTGGTATACACTTAGTACATTATAATATATTAACGCATACTCTATGCCTACATTATGTCACTATGTAGGAACTGATGCCTACTTGAGTATCTCTCTCCACATGGCTAGTATGACTTCTCTCAAGCTTGTTAGTGAGTCCTCCATTCCCGGGTCTATGCTTATGACCTCATGCTATGTTCTATGACTATCTTTCTTTTATGTATATGTTGACTATGAGGATTAGCCTATTTGATTGTCTTGGCCCCCGCTCTTATCTATGTAGTAGAGGTGTTATTGGATATGTCATGTGTAATGTTATAAGCTTTGACTCTATCTTGACCTTTGTTGTTTATGATATAAAAGATGTCCCTTAGGCTCGATTATCCCTATTTACTATCTCTTTTGTTATTTTTTTGCTTCCGTGACCATGGATGTGTAATGATGTGCTAAGAGGCTTATTTGGGGTCCCTTCGGGTTCTCCTTACGCCGTGTCACATCTAGACCCTAGTCATGGGTCGTGATATTATAGTTTTCACTATGGCCCATGAAAGTGCCTTCGTAGACCCATTTCTAGTCATGTCTAAAATGATTTTGTTTTACATTCCTTAACTTGTATGGCTAACCATGTTTGCTAAATGTCTGAATTTCATGTACTATGGCCCCAAAAATAAGACGTGATATGATCCGAGCCATATAAAGGAGGCTGAGAGATGAGGCTTTAGAGGATTAGGACACCTCCGAGACTAGTGGATCTCTTAAGGAGCTCAGTGTCCAACCTGACACAGATGCAGAACAACCATAGACATAGGCTGCCGCCAGACTTGGGCAGGGCTAGAAATAAGTTATTGTTGTTGGCTCTCCCCAGTATGGAGAACGAGGCAACAAAGATAGTAGCTCCATCCAGATGACTCGATCCAGAGAGAAGTCAGTGTCAGGTTTTGATGATGAGTCAGAAATGTAGTCCACTATTGCACCATATTAGGCATCACCATCACATCCACATGCTCTATCTAGTCGGTGCTATGTTGAGATTATGTAGGATATCTGCACAGAGAGCATATAGTGGAACGAGCAAGGCAAACTAGCTCGCTTTATTGTTGAGGAGCCCCAGATCATCATTTTCGTATTAGATAGTATCCCCGACCTTCAAGACACTATTAGTAGATATGGGCTCCGGTGGCTAGCTAGAACATCAAGGAAGTACTCCCCAACAATGATTATGAGTTCTATGCTTCTTATGCCACCACTGTTCTAAGCACTCTTCCCAAAGGGAAAAAGCCCCTTGCTCAGCCCTGATTGAGAAATACTAGAGTAAAGGGCCAGCAGGTTAATATCTCCAAGATAACCATCCATCATATATTATTCGGGCCTGAGTTTCCAACCCCCAGATCTGTAGTAGAGTACGACCATAGATTAGGGAAGACTAGGGATAACGCCTTGATAAGAGACCAGAGCCACAGGGCTAACTTGATGAGAAGGGTTGCTGCCCCGATATAGAGTAGGGAGCGGATCTGATAAGAGACCAGAGCCACAGGGCTAACTTGATGAGAAGGGTTGCTGCCCCGATATAGAGTAGGGATCGGATCTTGCATGCATAACCACTTTATTAGAGCCCATTATGAAGGCCTTACTCAACTTTCCTGCTAAATTTTTGTGAGTTGTTGTAAAATTGCGGATCTTGCCAACTATTGCAAATAATACTTTAATGATAGACTATGTTATTTTCGTTGCTAGCATCTTTGCTGGTTTTGAGATTGACTGAGCTAGCCTCATTATAGAGTAGATACATGAGGATACCACAAAAGGGGTCTACCTCCATCCCCTTGCAATGCTTGATCTATAAACTCTGTATAGAGTCGGGGATGAAAATGCTACATCACCTGGACTCACTACTAGAGGTCCAAAGGACTTTTGATAACAGCCTGATCAAGGTTGAGGATAATCCCGTGGCTCTTCAACGAGCACCGCACCAGCCCTCACAAATGACAAAGGTGTTTATGGTGGAGCCACCACCTAAGACTTTATCCACTACCACTTTTGCTGCTTATGCCAAAGAAAAGCCCCTATTGGCTGAGACTACTATGGAGAGAGAGCCTACTACTATAACTACTTCTACCCTTACAGGTTGTTCCCGAAAACACCCGCTGGTATGGTCTATGTGTCAGTTGTATCCATTTAGGCCATGGCAAAGAGATTGGCCCACACTGAGTCCCAGTTGACTTATTATTTCAGCAAATTTGGCCCTGGGAAACCAATTTATTTTAGAGTTCGAGGGACATATGCACGTATTCATGTAAACACTATCCAGAGTAGAGTTACATCCGTGGATGCCCACATAGATGCTTTTGAGATGCAAGTCCAATAGAGCCTTAGCATAGCCTGACAAGCAAAAATGATGGCCCTTTAAAAGGACATCCAACAGCTCTAGGCCTACATGATAACAACTTGGGCCCACCGGTGTTGTTAACACAGATTGAGCCTCCAGTGCTAGTGGTAGACTTGTTTTCTCTTGAAAAGCCATCACAAAATTCCCATCAGAAGTGGCCCCATTTTGATGATGATCTAGATATAGTGAGGCTGTAGGCGAGCCTAATAGAGGAGCAGGGACTTGAGCTTACCAGGATATAATCAATGCAAGATGAAGAGATGAGGCGTGCTCGAGAGCTAGAGAGGGTCAGAGGTGTTGATCCCTATGATCATGCTTCTATCATTGAGAAGGCCACCAAGTAGGTTGAGGGTGGCAAGACTCAGTCAGAGACTGACACTTAGGTACCCTGGTATGTTCTTTTTGATCCCTGTGCTTTATATTCTATTTTTGTGCATTGAGGACATTGCAACTCTTTTCCAATGGGGTATGGGTAATTATAGGCCTCAGTGAAGTCTGAGTAACATTGGTCTATAACTATCCCAAACTTTAAATCTTAGAGGTTTTCTTACTTGTGTTCTTTTTCCCTATGGATATTTAATATCTGTTGAACCGAAATGTTTAGGATGTGTAGGTAGTATTCATCGTATGTAGTACTGATATCTAGGGCATATGTTTGTCTTTGTGCTTTTAGTGTGGAAAATGATACCCATAAAATTTTGTTAGTTAGTCTTGATAGTAACCATGCGTGTTTGATTGTGGATAGTGCTTGTTTTGATAAGTGAGGATGAATTGTAATAAAAAACATGAACTGAGAGACTTTGTTGATAGTGTAACCAGTGCTGTGTGAGTTTGAGCTTTCGTTGTTAAATTTATGTACACTATTTCAATTTAGAACTTGCCCGGTTACTCTAACTTAGAATGTAGGTGAGTTGGTTGGGAAAGGAACTTTGACCGTTGTTCATAATAGTCCACTTAGCCTATGTAACAAACAAAATGTGTAATGTATTCCTTGATCCTAATGTTTGACACTTACATGTACCCTTTTCATTGTAAAAACCTAAGATACCTAGCTTATTAGATGTAAAATCTTGAAATTGACCCTGGTCCTTCCTTGAAGATTGTGCACCTTGACTGAGGCAAAAGTCCTAAGTTGGGGGTGGCTATGAAAAGTGGCCTTCGTTCCTAGGTTGGATATTGTGAACCTCAACTCAGGACAAAATCCTAAGTTGACGGTGGCTAGTGTAAGGGTAAACACAAAATGAGGGGGAAGCTAGTGATACATGAAAAAAGGTAAAAAATGTGTTTTGCACGAAAGAAAAATAAGTGATGCCTAATCAGAGAGATAAAAAGAAAAATGATGTGAAAATAAAAGGCAAAAAGCTAAAAAATATTAAGAATAAAGAACCTAGAAAAGCTTGAAATAGGAAAAAGGGAGAATGAGATGAGAATGACAGTATTGATAGGGTAAAAGTGTAGAAAAATGCAGTGTCAAGGAGGGCTTTTAGTCAGTATGTTCCCAAAACATCATACCAAAGCCTCCTGAGCTTACGTTACAAGCTAATAAAGTGCTAAAGTGATCTTAGTCCAAGTAGTCAATGGTCATAGTTATGAGTATAAGGGCAAGCATATGGCATTAAGCATGGTGTTTGAATGTCTTCTATGAGAGTAAGTGATTTTGCATAGTCCCAAGCATTGAATCTGAAAATATCATCACAAGAGGGATATGGAACGTCTTTCTGTGAGGGCACTTATATTGCTTTACTAACATTATAATGACTTACTGATTGTAGGTTGTTGATTATTGACTTTCTTGTCACAGTTGCACTATCACATATTTTGATATATGTTGACCTGCTTGATAGCTATCTGATGTGCTTTTAAAGTGGTGTGGGTATCTGTTTGATTCTGATATAATGTATTCCACTGGGTTGAGATCCATCACATATGTTGTACTGCTTATGTAGATTGAGTCCATCACTTGAGGACAAGCAACAACTTTAAGTTGAGGGTGTTGATGTGCTATCACAATACAACACTTTGGATGCTTAAAACATGGAATGTTGTATGTTCTCAAAGAGATGTTAGTAGATTTGATATGTTTTTATGTTTGTTTGTAGGATTACAGGGTTGGCTTTATTTTTTGGGCTAAGTGTGCAGATTTTGTAGAAGTTGAGGTTTATTGAGACCTTCACCTAGCCGTGGAAATTCTATGGGTAATAGAGTTGGTTTTGTACACAATTCTAGTGAATGGTGATTTTCTGAAGTTGAGTCTACGAACATACGGATGAGCCGTAGAAGATTTTATGATGTATAGACTTGGTATCATGCCTTGAGGATTAGAAAGTGGGGAGTTGCTGAAAAATTAGCAGATGAAACCATTTTCAGGCCGTAGAAATTTATATAGCTCATAGATGAGTGTCATAGAAGTTAACCCCAAAATTCAAGATGATGTCCACAAAGCCCCTACTACAGGCCGTAGTACTTTATATGACCAGTAGAAGTGCCCATAGAGCCTGCCTACCCAATTCTTCTAATTCATTTTGGTTTTGTATTTTAAATATTATAAATATGGTGTAGGGTATTTTTTAGGGATAAGAGGGAGAGAACAAAAAAAGAACAATATAGGAACATTGTGAAATAATATTTTGTATCTTTAAATAAATCTTGTGATTCTTGGTGAAGAGCATGGATTTCTTGTTCTTAATTCTATTGTGTATGTGCTCAATTATATTATTCAAATTCATGATTCTTGCATCTACATTGATAACAAGAAGCTGAATCCATAACTAGGGTTGTGGGAACCATGAAGAACTAACAAGGTAAAATCAGATAATTCATAATTCTTAGAAAGTGTGCATGCATGTTGGATCCATAACTAGGGTTGTGGGAACCATGAAGAACTAACAAGGTAAAATCAGATAATTCATAATTCTTAGAAAGTGTGCATGCATGTTTGAATTAATTCTCTTTAGTTTGAATGATTTTTAATGGTGGCAAACATTAGACCATGCATAGTGTTACTGATAGGATCAAGGTAGTAATGAATAGGAAAAGAAATAATTAATAGGATTCGATTGGCCAAAGGAGAGGTTGTACAAGATCAATAGTAAGGGTTAGTAATGTTACACTGCGGGGATGGATCAAATCATGTAGTGAAATTTGCTCCTTGCCTGAATCAAACTATTTGGTAAACTTAACTTACCATTCTGCTAGCAGCACACTAGAAAAGGATTCAATTATCTAGTAATACCAAGTTAGGGACTCATGAGGAACACTATACCCTAGTTACTCTTCATACTTATTTCACACATGTTTGAGATTAAGATTACTTTTCATAGTTGTTACAACCCCCCTCCCCCGGGCCCTTTGGGGAGATAAGTAGATTAATCCACCTAAATTGCTTTAAATTCTTCTAAGTCTACCTTATTCCTAGTTGTTTTGACCCTTACCTTTGTTAGGTTATGTATCTTGACAATGACTATTTTAGCCTTCAAAAAGAGGTGTAGCTTTGGCGACATCATCTGTATTACTTATGGGACTTCTCTGACTACCAGTGGTTGGTGGTGCTTCTAAAGACTAAGATTTATTACCTTCATCACCTTGCCTTCTCATTTGGCACTTATTCTGGAAGTGTTATGTTTGTCTATACCTATAGAAAACATTTACGCACTAACAACACCTAACCTAGGAAGAGTTCTCCATACATGCCACATGGTGGTTTCCCTTTCGAACCTTGAGTCACTGTAGCTTGGGATTGAGAACCCTGAGCTCAGGAATTCTTATAGCCCTATGACTTGTGATTATACTTATTACTCAGAGTTGGTGCACTAGTTGTGGATCATCCATAATCAAAGACCTCTCTGAAAAGAGGATCTTCTCATGCCCTGCTAACTTAGCATTCCTACTCAATTGCTCCTCCCTATTCCTCTTCTTATCCTCCTCAAGTTTTTATGTATAGACCATAAGCCTAGAGATGTCCACGTCCAGAATCAACAATGTCACTTTGCACTCCTTTTTGACATGCTTGCCTAAGTTGGATATGAACTATCTCATTTTAGATCTCATGTCAGGGACCATCTCTAGAGCGTACTTGGATAGATGTATGAACTTAAGGCTATATTCTTTGACATTTATCGCCTTCTGCTTCAATTTAGCAAACTCCTCAACTTCGCTTCCCTAAAATCTCGTGGAATGAAGTGATCAAGAAATGCACTCTCAAAGTCATCCCAAATGGAAGGCTTAACATCCTCACCTAGTATCTCTTCTGACTAATTGTACCAAACATTTTTCACATCCTTGAGCTGATAGGAAGCAAGTTCAATTCCCTCCATCTTTGTCATATGCATGGCTTTCAATACCTTCCATATCTCATCAATAAAATTCTAAGGGTTTTTCTCAAACTTAGACCTTATGAAGACTGGTGGGTTCAACCTTAGAAAGTCCCTAAGCCTAATCACAACAGTTGGCTCTTGGAAGCTACAATTAGGAGCTTGTGAACTCCAATTCCCACTCTGGGCGCCTACTAGTTGGGTGAGTATAGTGATAGCTCCTTTGAAATCAGCCTCTGTAGTAGGAGTAGGTGAATTAGTAGGTGCCTGGGTAGCCCCAGTGACTCTAGTATGTCGACCTTGGCCTCTCATCTCTATCTGAGGAGACACCTCTTATGGGGGATTCCCAGTGTTGCAAGCTAAAGTGTCTCTTTGGGTAGAGGTATGCTAAGGAGGCATAATATGTAAAACATATACTTCATAAATTATATTGACACTTTAATTGAGTTAAACCCTATTGCACGAACCCAGAATACAAGAAAGTGTAATAATTCCTAATGTCCTATAGCCTCGTACTTATAAAGTATGGTGCACAACACACCCACAAATAAGAATCTGCTAGACACGACTTTATAGGCTCCCTTGAAAACTTGAACTTTGTGCTCTAATACGAAGTTTTTCATGCCTCGAGAGGGTACCCTTCATGCGGCCGGCACTCAGAGACTATTGCTAGCCCCGAAATGAACCACTCGGCTTTGTCATATTTGTTCAATCATAATCTAATAGATGAAGACATCAATGATTAAGAGTGCTTAATGAAAGGCAATAATAATTTAATGATCAAAGCCCAAAGGCTAAACAATCTAAGAATCAATTGAGTAAGACTAGTATAAAAGAAACTAGCTAAATATATAATCCAATCAGAACTCAACACTCTAGTCTATGAAGTCTCAAAATCATCTAACCAAATGATGCCAATGGTACATGGCTGCCTCAAAATAAAATAAAAAGGATAAACTTAAAGATAGAAGTGAAAACATGATATCCTCCAAAAGTAGGGAAGGACTCACTAATCAGCTAAAAGTAATGGGTCCTCAAAGGGGTACCTATTGATGACCACAAGTACCTGTCTTTGCATTATTAAAAGATGCAGGCCTAAATGGATGTCATTATGTGGACAATATGAGTATGTAAAATGGCAAAAAGAAATATGTGAAGGAAGAATAACATCAACTCAAGTAGCCCAATTCAAGAAGTAGGAAACTCAATCAACAAGTCACAAGTCTAAACTAAGAATGCAATTTGGACAATGACCACTCATATACCATCTAATCCAATAAACTTAGAGTAGTATCAAGACCTACATGGGAGTTTATCGAACTAACAAGTATCACCTATGAGCCGATGATGATACAATAAAGTGATTTTATTGCCACATTCATTCAATTCCTTGCAAGGATATATGATATATCATCGGTGGATCCACAATCAATAATATCAAGTTCACTTTTTGGGATAATAAGAAAACATCTAATTTTACATTTCAATCCTCTCCTATGCCGGCCATTTAGTTACTAAGTTGGATTTTGGCTTGCTCTTACACGATTTGGTTCTCAATACACCTCCCAAAACTCAACAAGCTCATAAGACATCAACCCTATGGTTAACTCATTCAACTAGTCTCATTAGACCATTTGTCTACTCAATTCATCAAATCAACTATGAACTCTTTTGTTAGGAACTTTCTTTTAGGATTAGCTCATGACTCATAAAGGCTCTCTATCATGCATCATTCCAACTGGTAATATTTGGGAAACAAAAATAGAGTTAAACCATTTAGGGATTCTATCGACTTTTTGGGCACAAATTATACTCATGCATTCCCATTTAAGTGTAGTGTGTAAAAATAACAACAATTCATTCTAGGGTTCATGTAGAAAAGTAAAATCATCTATTTAAAGTATTGAATTCATAAAACTTTAATTCATGCAATATTATATAGAAATACATTAGGATTTATGAAAAACCTCAAGAAATATTTATGAAAGATTCAATTCATTCATAATTTCATCAATTTGGGTTATGTGGCATATGAAAGAACATAATCCATAATCTAGTTAGCCTTACATACCTGGAAATTTTGAGTTGCGGGATGGCTTAGAAGACCTCACAAGATTATCTTCAAACCCTAGCCTTTTGCTCTTTTGAAACCTTGCTCTAAGTTGGAGTAGGTGTTTTAGTGTGAAAAAGTTGAATGGTTAGGTTTAGGGACTTGTTTAGGCATAACAACATCAAGTTAAGGCTTTGAAAGGGTGGAAAAAGAGCAAAATGACCCTTCTTAAAAATACTATCAAAGTCATCCACGGGTCAACCTACAGCCTGTAGGAACCAATCCATAAACCTTTTGGCAAATTTTGGGGTCCCTGGATTGATTGCACTAGCCAAAACCATGGCCTGTAGAAGAACATATGACCCATAGTTGGGTCGGTCATATTGGGGGCTCAAAATGATTTCTAGAAGTTTTTTCCACAAGCTAGCTAATAGGTCATTATTCAATCCACGACCCATTGCTCAGCTCGTATGTTTACTGTTCTCTGACAGTAGTTATAAACTTTACATGAAATTTGACTCCAAACTTCAAATGAGGTAAAATCAGTGGCGTTGGAAAGCTAATTCAAAGAGCTTTCATTTGGTAGCTCTTGGGCCACCCAATTGTTTGTGTCATAAAACTTATAGTCATTTAAAGTTGACCCTTGTATAATCTAACACAAGAGGTCTCTTGCGACCCTACTACACTTCCCAAAT
>DF358162.1:153120-176923 GCA_000787875.1 Solanum virginianum | reverse complement strand
CTTGCGACCCTACTACACTTCCCAAATATAGGAATAAGGCTTTAAACATAGGTACATATAAGAATAGAGTTATGGGGTGTCACAATAGGCACTCTCCACATCATATTGTACTATTTATAATCCATGGTGGGTCTCGTGATGGTGTCCTTTCACAAAATTCCTCAAACTCCTCAAAATTAAAAGTCCCTTTTCACGATACTTCCCATGACCAATGGTAGGATCCATAACATGTGGTGGGCTACATGACCCATAGTGGATCATGTGGATTCCCACTTCACCAAAAGTGCTTCAAAACTCTAGTATACCCTCAACGATGGCCCGCCACGAAGTGTGGTGAACTCCACAACCCATGATGGGGTCCATGGAGGGTCTTCTTGCATCCATTTCAATTTAACTTTGTCAAATGCCAAAAATTCATGCTTGTACCTATTTTCTTGCACACAAACGTAAAACATATCTCATATTTACAAAATATACTTGTGATATGCAATTATTCAAGATTTTATATGTCAAAATTTTGTAATTACACAACACATCAACATCCTCAACTTAGAACCATTGGTTTTCCTCAAGAAATGAAGCACAGTGAATAAATGTCGTGCAAAAATAGACATCCAATAGTAAGCAGCAGTGGCCGAATCAAACAATGCATACTATTCTTTTCTTAAGTAGCTCAATCATTTCATCAACAAAAAACTTCCAACTAACCCATGAGGATCTATTCACAACATGCCAAAACAACAACAATGTATCAACCAATAGTAATAAAAAAACATCATCTTAATGCCTTCACCTATAAAAGACTCTCACACAGTATTTATGAACAACACATAGAATAGAACAACATTACTCACACTCTGGAAAGAAATTCAACCACTGCATAAGTACATACCATAAGTTGCCCTTTTATTTTTGACACTTTAAATCTTGCCGAACATTTTTATGATCACAATAGGACTTTTGTGACTTCTAACATATGCTCAGGCAGGTTATATTTAGTATTAAAGTGATTATTTTACCCCTCTAAATGGTACTTTGACTTAGCTGGTTGTTCTCAAACTCCCAAATTATTGTTGTTCCCTTTTTCTCACTTGCTTTATTCTTGGGCCTAGTTTCCACTATTGTTCATTCTTGATCTTTTCTTTAATTTTTATTTTTCTTCTTTATTTTCTTGAATTTTTTCACTCATGACCACAACCCTTACCATTCTTTTCCTTTCACCACACAATTCTTTTTATACCCTAACTTTTCAAATTTTTCCTACATTAACCACCCACAACATAGGCTTAATGCCAGAGTTGAAGACTTAAGGTACAAATTGTCCTTGGAAGGACCAGAGCCAACATAAGCAACCCTTAGCTTAGGATTTTGGCTTTATTAAGATACACAATGTCCTTAGGGAGACCATGGCAAAAATAAAGGTCTACAGATAGATAGAGAAGGTGAACTAAGTACTTCTAAAGAAAGGGTCTACTAAGGCTCAAACTTTTGATTCAAAGTGGATACAATTTCATTTGGCCGGTCGAATTTAGGCTAAGTGACTTATTATCAACAATGTCATATGATCTTTTCCTAATCAAGCTATTTAATTTATTTTGTGAGACCCCATAGTTGGGTCGGTCATATTGGGGTATTATCAACAATGTCATATGATCTTTTCCTAATCAAGCTATTTAATTTATTTTGTGAGACTAATTGGGCAACTTCTATCTTATAAACACATTATTCGAACTACGACAATTTAGCTCACACACATGGCACTATTTTCATGCTATTCAATACTAATCACAAAGTCATAGCCAACACCTGGTCAACAATTCAATGTGTACAATTTCCTATAAAGATTCTAACAAGTCATTTTTCACCATTTAGGTATAACATATAAATTTCAAAAAATTTAACTAGGGAATATTTTCACAATTTTCAAAATAGATAAATATTATTGTGTAATTTATATAGACTAGAATTCAAACAAGCCTCCTAAATATGCCAGTTATAGATAATACACTTGGGGGAAAAGAAACCCCGCAAGAAAAACTACCAAGTGGAAGCATGGCCCACTCTCCACAAAATAAAAATGCATTTCCCTCAATGCACCTAGAAAAAAAAAGACATCAATGCAAAGGGATTGAACATGCTTGGGATGCCTTAGGCATATGCTGTGTCTCTGAAATAGGTTCTCCTAAAGGATCTATGCTGATGTGAATAGGCCTTGTGATAGCTCCATTTCCCAAAGCTATAACCTGAGAAACCTCAATCACCTATTGATTTTGATACTCTTGTTTACTATATTCTGTCCTAGGAAGCTTTTAGGTTTTTTTTTCAACCTCCCTATCTGAGCCTCAGGTCTATCGAATGAAGGACTTGACCATTATTTATGTCTTTTCCCTTTATATTTCTTGAGCAGCTAGGAAGATGGAATAGTATCCCAAGCCTCATCAAGTGTCTTTTCCATGACAGGAGAAGTGATATGCTATATTAAGGCCTCAACAATGATAGGGGAGCTTGTGTGGGCGCATTACTCCCTCCGTCTAGCTAATTTAACATGTAGAGAGGATAACTGAGATATTATAGAATCCACCTTTAAAACTAAAACTGTCAAAGCAAGTTGTAAAATGGGCCCCATAATGTGCTTCGAAATGCCCCAAAATTGTAATTTTCATATATCTCAAAATTCGTGCTAAATTTTAAAAACCTGACTTCATATTCTCGATCAAGGGGAAACATTGAGTGGGAGATGGGTATAACCTAGATTTTAGAGGACTTGTGGTGAAAAATAATTTTTCCTAAATTTTTGTTTCCAGTGGCTGTCCACGCCCTGGCCGCGACATGCTAGGGGTACAAAGTTGTGTATTTGGTAAGGCGTGATAGGTTCATCCAAAAGTGCTTCAAAACTCTAGTATACCCTCAACGATGGCCCGCCACGAAGTGTGGTGAACTCCACAACCCATGATGGGGTCCATGGAGGGTCTTCTTGCATCCATTTTATTTTCCCTGGTTTTTTCTGTTTTGGCCAAGGGTATTGGGGTCATAGCCCTTTGCCCACTTAAATGTGAAATCTCCCATACATGGCCATTTTTTTAAATCTATAACTCACAAAACCCTTTCTCAAACCTCTCTAATACTCTATCTATTCTCTCATTCAAATCTAATGATCTCAAGCTAAATTTTGGAACTCAAGGATTCATTTCAAGCTCTAAGTTTACATCAAGTTCACCTCAAAGAAGTCAAGGTTTAAGGTATGTGGGTTTCATCCATTGGGTCATTTCACCTATGGAGTCCAACCTTCCCTTTTTATGAAAATTGTATGGTTTCGAGTTGTATTACCTATGGGTGCCTTTTATTATGAAATATGAACATAAATCATGTTGGAGTTTTTACAAGTATTGATTGATTATGCATGAATATCTATTTCAAGCATGTTACATGAATTGCTTTTGTCTATTGAGACTATGCATGTTTTGGGCTATGAAACTATGAATTATTACGAGCATTTGGTGATGGATTTCAAGGTACTCCACATGAGGATTTTACTACATGTTATTAGGTTGATTTGCATTGAGTTTACTCATATTATTTCACTCTTGAATTGTATAATTTTGAACAATTATCATGAACCCACCATGTGCTTGATAAAATGACATGATTAAACTTCTCAAGTTATTGATGATCTATTACATGAATTACAAGTTAAGTGACTTGATGGTGATTAAGGGCTTTCAAGCATGTATGGAATTCACGAAAACTATTTTTGATGTATCAAGTATCAAGTTAGACCCTATTTCAAGATGTTCACCTCTTGCGAGCCATTCATGTTAAAGCAAAGGATCATGTATGATTATTATCTACTCTTATGTTCAAGTAGGCTTACTATTAGAGGTCAAGAATGTTTATGAGCTACTCAATTCATGTCATCATATCTATTACAAGTTATTTATGTTATATTTAAAGTATGACTATTTCAAGTGTTCTATGGGATTTGACTTATCAGCGATTGACACTTAAGATGGGGGCTCAACTAAAAAGGGTCCTTATATAAATTCATAGTCTCTAAACTATGTGCCACAATAAGATTCTACATGATCTCTCTTATGGTTTCTAGTGGATCCATCTAGTTATACCACGCCTTATGTAGGGAGTGACATGCCACAATCACCTTGACAAGGGGTTGGCATGCCTTGGATACTTTATTGTATGACAACCATGGCAAGTATACCATACCTTTCGAGGGGGTGACATGCCTCGATCACCTTTCTAAGGGGATGACATGCCTTGATCACCTTTCCAAGGGGGTGACATGCCTTGAATTCTGAGTAGTAGCTTGCTTCGTCTATGTTGATTATGATCTCTGTCATGACCCAAGCCTAGGGCCTAGACGTGATCGGCGAATAGAGAACCCAAAGAAACCCCAAACAAGCCTCATAGCATATCATTACACATCCTTGGTTACAAAAGCAATTAAAAATGACAACAGGAGGTAAGCATAAACAAAGGGAAATTGGAGCTAATGAAGGGAGAGAGAAAGAGAGTAAAACTTAAACACCATAGATGAGTCAAGCTCAAGTATTATACATAACTTATCCACTAACACCTCTAAACATAGATACTTAGCGGGGGCCAAGAAAAATCAACCAAGCTCACCCTCATAGTCAAAATAATAATAAAGAAGAAGGTATCGGTACATAGCATAAGAAACATAGACCAATGTCCCCAGAATGGAGGACTCACCAACAAGCTTGAGTGAAACTGTACTAGCCACATGGGTAGAGATGCTCAATCAGGGCTCTGGTTCCTATATGGTGATATCATATAGGCATAGAGTATTTGTTAGTACATTAGAATGTACTTAGTATATGGGATGCAATGCAACAAGAGATAGGCAATATAATCAAAATGCATAATCATAACAAGATATAGTATATTAGCAACATGGCATGCATGAACAATGATTGTAGTAAAATATGCTTTAAAATAATCATTCATACATAGCTTGTTTAACCCAATAAGATAACATGATTAGATCATCCAAATATCTTGTACTAAAGGGTGAGGGATATAGCATAAGTCGTAACCCCTTCTAGTAGGTAATTGGTAGTACATAAAATAATGAATAGCACATGAGGGTAAAAGCTGGCATAAGTAATAACCCCTACATGTGTGCATATTAGGGTAAGGCATTCCACATATTCCATAACCTCTTCATATGGGCATATTGCATAACCTCAAATCATACGTAAGGGTAAGGAGTACAACATTATATATAACCCCTACATGTAGAAATGACTAAGTGAATAACACATGAGGGTATAGGTAGCATAAGTCATAACCTCTACATGTGTGTACCTTGCATAACCTCAAACCAAACACGAGGGTAAGGAGTACAACATAGTTCATAACACCTACATGTGGATATGAGTACATAGCATAACCCTAAATCATAAATAAGGGTAAGGAGTACCACATAGTTGATAACCCTTATATGTAGAAATGAGTAAGTGAATAGCATTTCTTCGTATATGAGGGTAAGGTGTACAATAGAGTTCATAACCCCTATATGTAAAAATGACCTTGCACTAGAGGGTAAAGCATATAACATAATTCATAACCCTTTCTAGTAGGCTTCATAATTCACAAGAGCATAAACCTAAGCATGAGAACCCAATAACCCAATTACCAATAACATAACAACATAAGAGCCCAACAATTCACTTGTAATACCATAGGTACTTCACATGATTTAAACACACATATATACATTTCGTTCATCATTACATATGTACATTCCTTTTCATCATCATTTGGTCATCACATACATGCATCATTTCATCATCATAACATCACTCAACTCATAATACATGCATTACACCATCAATTCCTCAAGAAACCCTAGTCGGACATTTTATTAAACACTTAGAAGGTGTCTAGTGCTAGTATAAAACCATGCAATTCATAAAAGAAATCATGCTAGAAAATTCAATGTAAAACCTTCAATAGGTACTTGGTAACATACTCAAGCAAAATACATAAAGACCCTTCATCAAATCTTTCAATAGATCTTAGATTCATAACCCAAAATATGGTAAAATAGTCACAATATCATGAAGCGTTAACATAGTGTGCAGTGATTTTCATAATAGATAAGACCCATGAGTAAATTAACTTTAAATCATGTAATTTTGAGAAAAATGAAGCTTGGGCACCATAGGTGGAAGGAACCCATGAAAGAAACCTACATACCTTAGCTATTGGAGAAACATTAAACAAGATTGAAGATAGAGACTTGAAGTTTGTGGAAATCCTTAAGATCTGGATAGGGTTTTGGAACTTGAATATTTTGAGAAATATAAGACTAAGTATTTGAGTGAGTATTGGGAAAAGTCTTGGGTGATATGAGGGTGAAATAAGACTTAGTATAGTCATTTTCACATATAGGAACACTTAGGCCCAAGACTTAAATGCCTTGAACTGAGATAGAAAAAACTAGACAATATTTCCTCGAAAAACAACACTGGTGCGTAGGGCCAGCAACGCGCTAATCATTTTGGAAATCACATTTTGTGATTTTAAGATTTTGATATGGTTGCTCTAAAATCGGGGTTAGACCTTTTTCCCCTTAAATTTGACCCCCTAAACAATAATATGAAGTCAAATTTTTGATATCACGCACAAATTTTGAAATATATGAAAATTAAAATTTTGGGCACTTTCGAGGCACATTTTGGGCACTTTTTGGATTGTTACAGTCTCTTCCCACACATGTATTATGTATTACTCAAGTTGAAGGATTTACAAGCATGTTTATTACAAGCATTGATCATGCATACCATGTAGTGATTATATATATATCCATTGCGTATGATTATGCATTTTGAATATATTGGCTTACGTCTTTGTTGCATTGCATCCTCCATACTTAGTATATTTAAATGTACTAATACATACTCTATGCCTATATGATATTACCATGTAGGGATTGGAGCTCCTTTTGATTATCCTTTATGTGGCTAGTTCAGTATTTCAAAGATAGGCATTGGTGAGTCCTTAAGTCCGAGGACACTATCTACATTACTCTTGCTATTTTGAGACATCATTATGTTGAAAACTTGTTGTTATGAGGGTGAGCCTGAAAAGTGTCTTGTCCCCCGATCCATTCCATGCTAGAGGTGTTGTTGGATATTATAATGTACTTATGCTATGAGCTTGACTCTTTTATACTTTTATGAATAACAAGACTTCCCTTAGTCCTGCTTCCCTTTTTTTTTATATCTCTTCTTGTTGTTTATTTCACTTCCGTTATCAAGGATGTGTGATTGATATGCTAAGAGGCTTGTTTGGGGCCCCTATGAGTGTCACGACCTAAGCCTAGTTCCTAGACATGACACGTTGAATGGGGAACCCGAAGGGACCCCAATAAAGCCTCTTAAGATATCATTACACATCCTTGGTCATGGAAGTGATTAAACAACAATAAGAGATTAGAAATGAGGGTGTAGGGACTAAGGGGAGTCTTTTATAATAAAAATATCAAAGAGTCAAGAGAGTAGAAGCTCATATCATCATTACATAATTGTCCAACAACACGTCTAATACTTAGATTTTTAGCGGGGGCGAATATAACATTCTGGGCTCACCCTCATAGTCATAAGTTTCCAATAAAAAGAGTCAATATGTAGCATAAATTAAGAGAATTATGTCCTCAGAGTTGAGGACTCACCAACTTGCTTTGAGAGAAATCATACTAGCCACATGGAGGAGGAGGATGATCAAGTGGGGCTCTAGTTCCTACATGATAACATCATGTTGGCATAGAGTATGCATTAGTAAATTTGAATGCTCTATGGAGGATGCAATGCAACAAGAGATAGGCAATATAGGAAAAATGCAATATCATAAGAAATGAACATAATAATAGCAATATGACATCTATGAATGATGCTTGAAGTAAAATATGCATATATAGAATATAATAAATATGTAAGGAGAGACCAACATTATTATGGATTGTCACACCCTACCATCCATGGTGATTGAGGTATCAACACTTCAATTGGTTGATGGTTCTCTCACCCTATTATCCGTGGTGATTGAAGTATCAACACCTCAATTATATCTCCCTACAACCCATGGTGATTGAGGTATCAACCCCTCCATTGGTTGGTGGTTGTATCACCCTAAAATCCATGGTGATTGAGGTATTAACCCCTTAATTGGTTGATGGTTGTCTTACCCTACCATCCATGGTGATTGAGGTATCACCTCCTCAACTAGGTGATTGGTCAACTTACAATACTATAAGTACATTTCATGGAAACAATTCATATAAACATTCCTTTCATCATCTTAAAGTCACTTAACTCATAAGACATGCATTAGACTTTCATTAACTCAAGAATCCATAATTGGACATTTTATGAAACACCTGGCGGGTGTGTTATGCTTGTATAAAACTATGTAATTCAAGAGTGAAATCATGTGAAAAATTCTAATGTAAATTAACCTACTAATACTTGGTAAAACCCTCATATGAGATACATTGAAAACCCCTATCAAATATCAAGAGAGATCATAGTTCTATAACTTAAAACATGCATAATCATAATAGGAAAATCATCTCATGGTGTAGACATAAAATGAGTAAACATGTGTTCTCAATCACACTTTCATAAAACCCCAATTTAGTATATGATCATAATCACTAATGAATAATCCTATAAGCAATACAACTTGGAAACATGTAATTTTCATAAAAATGAAAGATTGGGCACCTTGGGTGAAAGGACCCAATGGTTGAAACCCACATACCTCTGACTTTGAGTTTCTTGAAATTGAGTTTTGTAAGACTTGAAGTTTGGAAGTGGGTCTTGGAATCCTAAGCTTGCTCTTGAGCTTCCTTGAATTTGTATTGGGGTTTTGATGGAGGCTTTTGAGAGAATTTTGAGAGTGTGTTTAAGTAGAGAATAATGACTTTGATCCTTTGGAATAGGGTTTAGGTCTTTTGGGGAGGTTATGAAAGCATTGAAAGTCTAAAAGGGTCATTAGAATAAATTAAATTCACAAAAATGCCATTAGTGAATGGATGGAAAAATTAGCAAAGTGATGCCACTCTGAAAGACTCACGGGTCGTGTGGCACTCCACGGGTCATGTGGAGTGCCCATGATATAAGATTGTATCAAAAAATTGGAAGTTGGAAAACATAGAAAAATTAATGGCATCATCACTTTGATGGGAGCCCTCACGGGCTGTGTGGTGCTACACGGTCTGTGTAGTGGTCCGTTTAACAACAATTGGTGAGAAAAAGTTGCTAGGCCACCCCACGCCTAGGGACATGACTCGTGCGACCTTTTACGGCCTGTGAAGATGGCCATAGCATAAAACTTAGCCAAGAAAACTCCTCCCATGCCCACATTTCCTCACTTCCACACACTCCACAACCAGCCATGCCGCCAGTGGCAAAACACATGGCCCACACCACTAGTCGTGCCCAATGCCTTGGACCAAAACTAGTCTTTTCTAGCTGAATACAGCCCTGACAGCCCATCCAAAGCTCCATTGCCTGTCTAGGCATCCGTTGAAACGACCCCAAAAAAGTGTCCAAAAATGTTCCTCGAAATGCCCAGAATTTTAAATTCCATATATCTCAAAATTCATACATGATATCGAAAATCCGACTTTATATTCTTGTTCAGAGGGGCAAAAGTAGGGGGAAACGGGTGTAACCCTGATTTAAGAGTGAAAGATTAGCAATTATGATTTGTCAAGTGACAAATTCCATTGACCATTCTGTGCCCTTGGCATTCCATGCCCCTGTTGTGACGTCCCAAGCGCGTGCAAATGAAGACGAGTTGTTTCTGCATCATTTCTACGATGGGAAGAGGTGTATTTTTCTATGCAGTGACTTTTTTGTACATTCCAAGGCTTTATGACTTGGGCCTAAAATTTCCCAAACGTGTTTTTACCTATACTTAGACTTATTTCACCCTCATATCATCCTAAACATTGGTTTCTTTCATAGGTTCCTTTCACCCATGATATCTAAGCCTCCTTTTAATAAATTGAATGATGCAAAGTTGATTTACAAATGGGTCTTGCTTATTAAGAAATTCACTGCAGACTATGTTAAAGCTATGTGAAATTGTGACATTTTTGCTATTTTTTGAGCTATAAATCTTTGATCTATTATAATCATTGATGAGGAGTTTTAATGTATATTTCTTGAGGGTGTTGCAAGGTGTAGATTGATGGTTTTACAATGGATTTTCATGGATGATTTTTTCTCTATATTTCATGGTTTTATACTAGCTTTACACATCCTCTAAGTGTTTGATAAAATGTCCAGATGTTGTTTCTTGAGGAGTTGAAGGTCTAAAGCATGAGATATGATATGATCGACTATATGATGATGAAATGAGCTTATGTATATGCTATACTCTATATAAAGTATTGCATTAGGCCATACCCAATCCAACGGGACAAGAGCCTAGGTAACCGAGGTGGGGGTTTGTACTCATCAACCATATGAGGGGTTTGTACTTTGCCACCGTGGTGATAAGGTATGATTATAATCAACCATGTGAGGGGTGTTTACCATACCGCCAGGGAAACCATCATCAACTAACCAAAGGGTTTGTACCTTGAAAATATAGCTCGATCTCTTCTACACATATGGTATCCTATATGAGCATGGGTTACTTAAACATGTTTTTCTTATGCATTGGTCATACATGCCATATTGTTATATTATGTTTATTGCCTATCGTTACGCATTTTGACTATAATGTCTAATTCTTGTTGCATTGCATCCGACATACTTAGTACATTCAAATATACTAACGCATATTCTTGCCTACATGATATCACCATGTAGGAATTGGAGCCTAAGTTGATCATCCTCTACCTCTATGTGGCTCGTTTGATACTACTCAAGCTAGTTGGTGAGTCCTCCACTTCAGGGCCTCAATCTATGTTGCTCTTATTATATATTAAAACATTCTTCCTTATGTTCTATTTTGACTATGAGGGTGAGCCTGATTACTTTGTCTTGGCCTCCACTCTTATCTATGTATTATAGGTGTTTGTTGGACATATTATGTATCTATGCTAAAAGTCTTGACTCTATTGTTCTTGATGTCTATGATATGGAAGTCTTTCCCTTAGCCCCAGTTATCCCACTTTATTATCTCTTGATGCTTGTTTTATTGGTTTCATGACCAATGATATGTAATGACAAGTTAAGAGGCTTGTTTGGGGTCCCTTCGTGTTTCCCATTCATCATGTCATGTCTTGGCCCTAGGCTTGGATCGTGACACCTGTGTGATTTCACTGCATGGAAGGGTCTCACGAAAATAGTCATAACTCCTTCATTTGACCTTAGAATATGGTGATACTAAGTGCGTTGGAAGCTAACTCAAATGGATTTCATTTGACATGTCTGTGCCATCTATTTGCATATGTGCTAAAAGTTATACTCATTTAAAGTTGATCATTGCATGAACCAACATCAAAAACTCAACTCGTAGAGAAGTCTTGAACTTATCTAAGTACTAGATGTCTCCCATGACCCTAATACACTCCCTACCTACACAAATAAGGCTTGAAACATGGATACATAAGAGGATGGAGTTACGAGGTATAACAATGGGTTCCCATTTGATGTGTCACATCTAGGCCCTAGGCTTGGGTCATGACAAACTTGGTATCAGATCACTAGGTTCTTAATGGTCCTAAACAATCTAACACATTGCATCAATTAAAGTCTTATTTATGGTCTTGAAGTGTGCCACAATGAGACATTTAGGGAGTTTTTCACTTCTTCATGGTCTATATCATGCTTTAGGTGTAACTATAAGGCTTTTCCCCTAATGAATGCTCTTGTTTCCTTCTAGATCATGCCTATTCTAAGTGGAAGACTAAGGTTAGCCTATACTCCAGAGGAGCAACAGGCCCCTTCCGCTTCTCAAGCTCCTCAAGATGGAGGGGTAGCCCAAGAAGAATTTCGAGATGCTATCATAATGTTGGCCCATTCTATGACCAACCAAATGAACCAAGAGGCCCAAGTCCCTCATGCTCCCACTCCGGCCTCAAGGATGAGGGCTTTCACAAGAATGAACCTACCAGAGTTCCATGGATCTAAGCCAAAAGAGGATCCCTAAGAGTTCATGGATTAGGTGTATAAAGTGCTATCTATCATGGGGGTTAATTCAATGGGGAAAGTGGATTTATCGACCTACCAAATCAAAGGTGTGGCCTAAATTTTATTCACCCAATGGAAATTTGAGAGGAGAGATGATGATGATATTCCTTTGGAGGAGTTCAAAGACCTATTCCTAAACAGGTTCTTTCCTATTGAGTTAAGAGAAGATAAGATGATGGAGTTTATAAATCTTAAGCAAGATACCATGAGTGCTAGATTATGCCCTCAAGTTCAACAAGCTTTCCAAGTATGCTCCACGTTTGGTGGCCCACCCTTGAGCTAGAATGAACAAATTTGTGTCGAGGATTTCTGACTTGGTTAATGAGGAGTGTCATACCGCCATGCTAGTGAATGATAAGGATTTGTTCTGACTTATGACATATGTCGACCAACTACAGGGGAAAAGGTTTGAAAAAAATAAAGTGGTGAGTCCAAGAACGCTCGTTTTGAAGGTGGTTTACAAGGTTCAAAGGGTGGCCAATTTCCTCAAGGCCACAAGTTCTAAGGCCAAGGTTCTTCCAATGCTCCTAATAAGAGATTTGCTAATGACAATCCAAGATTCCAAAGTGGTAATGGTGGAGTATCTAATCCTCAGTGCCAAAAATGTGGTAGAAACCATAGTGGCCCATTATTGAGAATAGTGTCCCATTATTGAGAGACTCTAACACTTATTATGGTTGTGATGAGGTGGGTCACAAGGTTGTTAATTGTCCTTATGCTCAAAACAAAGTTAGAAATGGTCGTCCTCAAGGTTAAGGTGCTAAAGTCGGTCCAAGGGAAAAAGGAGGCCAACAAAGTGGTGTTCTAAGGCAAAATAGATTCTATGCTCTCTAAGAAACACAAGGGGTGGATAAGGTACCCGATGTCATCACCGATATGTTAAATATTTTTTATTTTTATATGTATGCATTGATAGATCCGGGTGCTACTCTTTCTTTCATAACTCTTTTTCTTTCCAAAAAGCTTCATGTTAGTCTCGAATTATTGTGTGAACCTTATGTGGTGTCTACCCCTGTTGGTGAGTCCATTGTTGCTAAAAGAGTCTATATAAATTATCCCATGTTCATATTGCATAAAGTGTTGCCTTGTGATTTTGTTGAACTTGTTATGGTGGATTTTGATATCATTCTTGGGATGGATTGGTTACATCTATACTATGCTTCCATTGATTGTAGGACCCACGAGGTTAAATTCCAATCCCCTAATAAGCTCATCCTTGAGTGGGAAATTCATGATGTAGTGGTCAAGGGTAGATTCATTTCTTGTTGTAAAGCCCAAAAGTTGATTTCAAAGGGTTGCCTTTATCATCTTGTAAGGGTTAGGGATGTTGAGTCCAAAGTCCTTCCTATTGAGCTCCGATGGAATTGAAGGAGTAGAAGGATCAATTGAGGGATTTGTTGGAAAAAGGGTTTCATAAGGCCTAGTATGTCACCTTGGGGTGCACTGGTGTTATTTGTGAAGAAAAATAATGGTTCTCTTAGAATGTGCATTAATTACCCACAATTTAATACGATTACCATAAAGAACAAGTGCCCTCTACCAAGGATTAATGCCCTTTTTGATCAACTACAAGGGGCTAGTCACTTTTCTAAGATTTATCTTCGGTCTAGGTACAACCAACAGAAGTTGAGGGAGTGTGATGTTCCCAAGATGGATTTTTGGACTATGTATGGGCACTTTGTGTTCGTGGTTATATGCTTTGGGTTGCCTAATACACCATCTATATCTATGGATCTCATGAATAGGGTCTTTAAACCCTACCTTGACATATTTGTAGTGGTCTTTATAGATGATACTTTGATTTACTCTCGGAGTGAGGAAGAACATGTGAATTATTTGAGGGTAGTATTGCAAATTTTAAGGGATGAAAGGTCGTTTGCTATGTTTGATAAATGTCAATTTTGGTTTAAAGAAGTTGTGTTGCAAATCTCGAGGGAGGAGAGGTTATTTGGGAAATATGAAAAATGTAAATTTTTGTTAAAAGATATTGCTTTTCTAGGGCATGTGGTGTCGGGTGATGGCATTATGGTAGATCTTAAGAAGATGGAGGTGATTAGAAATTGACCTAGACCCTTGACTCCATCAGATATTAGGATTTTCTTATGTTTGGCGGGTACTACCGAAGGTTTTTGGATGGCTTTTCCTCTATTGCTTCTTCGATGAAAAAGTTTACCCAAAAGAATGCAAAATTTGTATGGATCAATAAATGTGAAAAGAATTTCCAAACTTTGAAAGATAAGCTTGTCTCTGCTCCTATCTTGGCTCTACCGAAAGGGTTAGAAGGGTTTGTGGTATATTATGATGCCTCAAGAATTGGTTTGGGGTGTGTTTTTATGCAAAATAGAAAGGTTATAGCATATGCCTCTAGACAACTTAAGGTGCATGAGAAGAATTATCCACCCATGATCTTGAATTGGCAGCCGTAGTGTTTGTTTTGAAAATTTGACATCACTACTTGTATGGGGTTCATGTTGATGTGTTTACCGGCCACAAGAGTCCCCAATATGTGTTCACCCAAAAAGATTTTAACTTGAGACAAAGAAGGTGGTTAGAGATCCTCAATGACTATGATATGAGTGTGCATTATCATCCTTGCCAAGGCTAATGTTGTGGTTGATGCTCTAAGTAGAGTGTCCACGGGTAGTCCAGCTCATATTGATGATGGTGGCAAAGAGGTGGCTAGAGAAATTCACCAGTTGGCTACATTAGGGGTTAGGATGGATTAAGTAAAAAATGGTCGTGTAGTAGTTGTTGACGGTTCTAATTCTTTTCTGATTGAGGAAGTAAAGTCAAAACAAGATCTTTATCCTGCTTTAATAGAGTTGAAGGCCCTAGTGAAAGATGGTAAAGTGGAGGTTTTCTCCTAAGGGGGAGATAGTGCCCTTAGGTTCTAAGGTAGGTTGTGTGTGCCTAATATTGATGACTTAAAGGAGTTGATCTTGAAGGAATCTCATAATTCATACTATTCCATTTACCCCAGTTCTACAAAGATGTGTAGAGACTTAAGGGTGGTATATTGGTGTGGTGGTATGAAAAGAGATATTGCCAAGTTCATATCCAGATGTCATAATTGCCAATAAGTGAAGATCTAACATCAAAGGCTGGGTGGCCTGGCCCAAGACATAGAAATTCCTATATGGAAGTGGGAAGAGATCAACATGGATTTTGTAGTTGGGTTGCCTAAGACTAGGAAACACTTTGACTCTATTTGGGTTGTTATTGATAGAATGACAGAGTCGACTCACTTTTTATCGGTCAAAACCACTTATGGTGCTAAAGATTATGCCAAGTTGTATATAGATAAATGTTGGCTCACTTTCTACCTATCAAAACCACTTATGGTGCCGAAGATTACGCCAAATTATATATACATGAGTTGGGTAGATTGTATGGGGTGCCCTTGTCTATCATTTTAGATCATGGTGCTCAATTCACTTTTCACTTTGGAGGTCCTTCAAAAGAGGTCTTGGTGCTAAGGTTAAGCTTAGCACGACTTTTCATCCTTAAATAGATGGCCAAGCTGAGAGGACTATCCAAATTTTTGAGGATATGCTTAGAACTTGTGTTTTGGAGTATACGGGTAGTTGGGATGAACATCTTCCACTTATTGAGTTTGCTTATTACAATAGCTACCACTCAAGCATTGGTATGGCTCTCTTGGAAGCTTTATATGGTAGGTATTGTAGATCCTCAAATGGGTGGTTTGAAGTGGGGGAGATAGCTTTTCTAGGTCCAAATTTGGTCGTGGAGGCCTTGTAGAAGGTGAGGTTGATAAGGGAGAGATTGAAAATAGCCCAAAGCAGACAAAAGTCCTATTTTGATGTGAGGAGGAGAGATCTTGAGTTTATGGTTGCTGATTGGGTTTACTTGAAAGTCTCACCCATGAAGGGTATGGTTCGATTTTGCAAGAAAGGGAAATTGAGCCCAAGGTTTGTGGGTCCATATAGAGTTTTGTGGATAGTCGGTAAGGTTGCATGTGAGTTGGATTTGCCTATGGAAATGAATATGGTTCATCTGTATTCCATGTGTCCATATTGAGAAAGTGTGTGGGTGATCCAAGTGTTATAGTTCCCTAGGATGTTGTGGGTGTTGTAGAAGATAATTTGACCTATAAGGAGGTCCAGGTGGAGATTTTGGATAGACAAGTAAGGAGGTTGAGAAATAAAGATGTAGCTTACGTCAAGGTCCTTTGGAACAACCAACAAGTTGAAAGTGCCACATGGTAAGCCGAGGCGGATATGAAAAAGCAACACTTATATCTCTTCCACTTTACTCAAGCCAAAGGTAATAATTGAAGTCCCCTATATGATTTCAAGTCTTAAGTTTCAGTCCTCATGTCATTTTGTATACATTCATGCTTATGGTAACAAGTTTATGGTGATTTGTTTTGACATCCATGTTGAGATTGTTGAAAATGATGTTTAAATGTATTTGTTGCATTCCTGTCGGCCAGAAATCTTTAGATTACATCTCTTACTCATGTTTCTTTGACATTTGGGAACGAATGTTCCATAGGGAGAGATATTGAAACGCCCCACAATGTGCTTTCGAATGGCCCAAAATCGTAATTTCCATATATCTCAAAATTTCTGCGTGATTTCAAATATCCAACTTCATATTCTCGATTAGGAGGCAAAATGAGTGGGTAATGGGTATAACTTAGATTTTAGAAGACCCATAGTGAAATATACTTTTTGCTAATTTGTGATTTCTAGTAGCTGTCTGCGCCCTGACCGTGACGTGCTAGGGGCCCAGAGCAGTGTATTTGGTCAAGCGCGATTGGTCCACGTCACTCTAAAGATATGAACCAATGTGTTATTTTCCTTGTCTTTTCTATTTTGGCCAAGGGCATTGGGGTCATAGCCTCATGCCAACTTAAACTTGAAATCACCCACACATAGCCATCGTTTCAACTCTATAACTCACAAAACCTTCTTTCAGACCTCTCTAAGACTATCAGTTCTCTCATTCAAATCTAAGGATCTCAAGCTTAATTTTGAACTCAAGGATTCATTTCAAGCTCTAAGTCTACATCAAGTTCACCTCAAAGAATTCAAGGTTTAAGTTATGTGGGTTTCATCCATTGGGTCCTTTCACCCATGGAGCCCAACCTTCCGTTTTTATGAAAATTGCATGGTCTCGAGTTGTATTACCAATGGGTACCATTTATTATGAAATATAAACATAAATCATGTTGGGGTTTTGACAACTATTTATTGATTATGCATGAATGTTTATTACAAGCATGATACATGAATTGCTTTTATCTATTGAGACTATGCATGTTTTGACCTATGAAACTATGAACTATTATGAGCTTTTGGTGATGGTTTTCAAGGTACCCTACAAGAGGGTTTTAATACATGTTGGTGGGTTACTTTATTAAATGATTAACAAGTCAAGTGACTTTATGATGATTAAGGGCTTTCAAGCATGTATGGAATTCATGAAAAGTATTTATGATGTTGCAAGTATCAAGTTAGGCCCTATTTCAAGATTTTCACCTCTTGTAAGCCATTCATGTTAAAGCAAGGTATCATGTATGATTATTATCTGCTTTCGTATTCAAGTTAGGCTCACTATTAGAGGTCAAGCATGTTTATGAGCTACTCAAATCATCTCATCATGTCTATTACAAGTTATTTATGTTATGATTAAAGTATGACTATTCCAAGTGTCCCGTGGGATTTGACTTAGCATCAATTGAGGCTTAAGATCAGGGCTTGACTCAAGTGGGTCCTTATATAAAGTCTAAGGGTCTAAACTATGTGCCACCATATGATTATACATGATCTCTCTTATGGTTTCTATTGGATCCATCTAGTTATATCACACCTTGTCGAGGGGGTGACATGCCTTGATCACCTTGACAAGGGGGTGACATGCCTTGATCACCTTGACGAGGGGGTGAGATGCCTCAGATTATTCATTGTATGGCTATATGGGAAGTAGACCACACCTTGTCGAGGGGGTAAGATGCCTCCATCATCTTATCGAGGAGGTCCCATGCCTCGATCACCTTACCAAGGGGGTGACATGCCTTGGATTCTAAGTAGTAGCTCGCTTGGTCTATGTCGGTTAAGATCTCTTCCCACACATGTATTATGTACTTTTCAAGTTGAATAATTTACAAACATGTTTTACTTCAAGATTGATCATGCATGTCATTAAGGTCTCTTCCCATACATATATTATGTACTATACAAGTTGAAGGTTATACATGCATGTTTATTACAAGCATTGGTCATGCGTGTCATGTTGAGAATATATATATTCATTGCTTATGATTATGCATTTTGAATATATTGGCTTATGTCTTTGTCGCATTGTATCACACATACTTTGTACATTAAAATGTACTAATGCATACTCTACGCCTATGTGATATTACCATGTAGGGACTGGAGCTCCGTTTCATCATCCTCTATGTGGCTAGTTTTGTATTTCAAAGATAGGCAATGGTGAGTGTTCAATTTTGAGGACACTATCTATATTACTCTTGCTATTTTAAGACTTCATTCTGTTTAAAACTTTTTATTATGATGGTGAGCCCGAAGAGTGTCTTGGCCCTACTCCATTCCAAGAGGTGTTGTTGGATATTATGATTTACTTATGTTACGAGATTGACTCTTTTATGCTTTTATATATATCAAGACTTCCCCTATTTTCTCTTCCCTTTTATTATATCTCTTTGTTGTTTATTTTGCTTCCGTGATCAAAGTTGTGTGATTGATATGCTAAGAGGCTTATGTGGGACCTCTATGGATTCCCATTTGACGTATCACGTCTAGGCCTCATATTTGGGTTGTGACAATCTCTAAGGACAATTTAAGGGTGTTTCTCCATCCTTTAGACATGAGATTGTGCCATCTGGTACGTCTTTTCAACAACCTAGTCCAAGATCACCCTTTTTTGTTATTAATCGTGGCTAATTGAGAAATGAACTCTTAAGGGACTGTTGCATACATATTAGTGCCTGCTACCAAATGAGGTGTCATCATACTCTCATCCTTGAGCTTCTTAAAAGCCTCACCTATAGGTGGGGTGATAGTAGCCCCTTCAAGTGACATAGTAACCGACGGTGGTCTTTGTGAGAAAGCGACTGCAATTGAAGACCTAGGTAATCGAGAGTTTTGTAAAGTGGGTTATTTATATCCTTATTCTATGGTATATTTATAGCCTTAGAGATGGAATCTGGCTTGTCAATAAATTTATAGATAGGAACTTTTGAGTGGGAGCATAATCACACAAGGGATTGACAATCTGGCCTTGTGTCAAGAGATCAGTCTCACTTTTTTATAGAAATCATTCAGTCGATGTTCACATCATATTAAGACATAATACATGCCACTAATGATGCCTGGTCTAGGAGGAGAGTGTTGTCATTAACTTTCAACTACAATCTAGCATAAATAGTGGCCCATCAAAACTTAGCTGCAAATTTAAGGATGCCTTAGTAGTTAAATTCCTTCGATCAGTAACCTAAACGGTTGCCACGGCCTCTGTTGCTATCCACCTCAACATGTCAACCTGAGAGATAAGTTCTTTCGTCCGATCCTCATCAGCCACAAAAAAGTGTCAACATTCGTACAAATCGGATAGGGGTATAGTCTAATTTAGACCATGGAGGAATGTAACAACCCATATTTAGATAGATATCCCACATCAACAAAATACATGAGAGATGTTAGGTATATATGTAAACAATCCTTATCTACTGGTGATGTATTTTAAAGTTTTATAAGGCTATGCCCAAAGCAGACAATATAACTAGTGGGCTAGATCATAATAGATGGTATCAGAGTCAGTCTTATGTTAGCCGTATAGATATGGGCTAGAGTTTAATTGAGTTTAGGCGAATCTCAGTTTGGCAACTCAAACCTCAGTGTTAAGTCTATAAAAAACCCATATTGTTAGGGCAAACCTCAGTGAGGACACTAAGTCGATAGAGGGGGTGTATGTTTAGATCGAAGTCCTACATCGATAAAACATAGGAGAGATTCTGGGTGTATAGGTAAACAACCCTTACATACTAGTGATATGTTTTAAAAATGTGTGGGCCTAGGCCCAAAGCAAATAAGGTCACTTGTGGGTTGGGCTATCACAAGGCACCTATTGATGGTAAGCTTTAAAATATCAATATCCCTAATAACTCTCATCTTGAGAAACACGAAAGGCAATAATTTCCATGACCTCTCATCAGTGATGAAATTTAATAAGGTAGTTGCATAGGTGAAATAAAACTCTTGGGTGAGGGTTTAACCACAAAACCACTATGGATCAGCCATCCACCCCAATAATGTCAGTCAAATAAGTCTATAAGTTCAGACACTATTGCATGCTAATCAGTGGCAACCTATACCTCTAGAATAATAGCCCTATTGTGGACCACTTAGTGAAGACATGTTCATTAATCTACTTGGAGCTTATGACAGTCTATTTACCCCCATAAAAATAGTGGTCGATGGGTGTTTGTATCCTTAATTTTGGAAGTCACAAACCAGTAGTAGCTGATGGGTGCTTGTTTCCCAAATTTTTGAAGTCGCAAACCAGATAACACTATCATAACAATGTTCTCCATCTCTAATTTTCAGTGGGATTGGTGATCGCTCATGCTCTAGTTCCTCACCTGACTCAGCTAGATCCTCTTCAAACTATAAGGTGATAGCTCCAGCGACTACTTTGTCCCTAGTATCGCAAGGTAGATGTGGTGACAAAAAAATAATAAACCACACCTTAGAATCACAAAAGGACTCATCGTCTGAAGCACTCTCCATTTTGTGATCAAACTACTCGGCTAGAGAGAGATTCAATTGTGATCGATGTGAGCAAATTCGACGTCGGGTCTTGTTTTCATTTAACTCACAATCTTAAGCTAAGATAGTAGCTGACTCACCTGCTAGCTTCCTAAGTCCTATAAGTACCTCAATTAGCTCATCTCTTTGTGATGTAGTCTTTTAAGATGAAGCCCATTGTAATTGAAAAAAGAAAAACATGCTAGAAGTATTATCGAGTACCTCAATTGTTTTCTTGTGTTTAGGGTCTTAGTCCTCTTAACTCAACACAACTCATGTACACGCGCAACTTTCTTAAACTTTAGATACACACGACACCCTTTAACGCGAGATGCAAACACTTTTAAAAGTGGCACTCACCCTTGAGAATAGGGTCACCCGATGTATCATAGGGCAACCTCACTTATATTAAAAAGGCAAGACTATACTAAACAAAAGAAAAAAAACATACTTTTGTGTTTTACATTAGTCGTTATTAATTTTTTATTTTTTTATCTTTCTGGGTGTGCCCTACATACTCCCTTCATGACTCGTGGTCTGCACCACGTGCCCTATATGGAATTATGGTAATTGATGTAGTTAGAAACATAATGCACCAAAACTACATTGTAATAATTCAACCTTTATCGATTTGAAGGCAAGCATGGCTACAAGTTCATCAAGCCAAACCGCCCCCATATTGGCAAGACACCCAAAAATTATTAAATAATACAAAACTAAGAAAATTTTACTTAAGAAATTGACCAAAAATAAGAAGAATTCATAGGGTCAGCTCAGGGATTAAGTTTAATCATTGCTTGGTAAAGAGATTAAGTAGGAAAGTTATGTGGTAGAGTTATGGGCAATTGAGGTTCAGATATTAGGAGGAAAAAAATAGGTTTAAACGTGGTGTACAGTTTATCTTAAGGGGATATAGGGAAAGTAATAGAAACATAGGTGAAACCAATTTGGGCATGCCAACTAACCTCCCACAAGATCCATCGTAGGTCATGGTAACCTCCATAGTCCGTGGAGGGTTAATATGGTAGGGACACTTGGATCAAAATAACAAAAAGTTGTAATGGTACTTACCTGTATCCACTAGAACCTTCATGATCTGTGGTAGACACCATGGCCCGTACACCCTACTATAGACTTGTAGTTGTCCAAGGTCCCTGCACGGACATATAACTATCTAGAAAACTTTTCCATCCGTACAATACAATTGATATTATACTTAAAATATACTATCAAAACAAAATAAAGCTCAAACTACTTATTACAATTACAATCCATGGGCTGTTTCCCAAGAAGTTCTTGATATAACATGAGGGCACAACTTAGACTACTCAACTACTCAGATTTTGTCAAGATAGAGCTCTTTAACAACCTTTACATCCTTAGGAGCTTTTACCCACTTTCTATTTATTTGAATTGATGACCATCTGAAGCTTCAAGCTCAATTGCACCATGGGAGAACACTTAGGCCATCGTGAAAAGGCTTCAAGCTCAGTTTCACACACTCTTTGTATAGCATGGTACTCTTATATGCTCGCAACTGAAACTCATCAATCTTATTGATGTTGTCAAGTTTCAAGTTTACAACTTTAGCCCAACTCAGATTTATCCTCTTCAGGGCCTAAAATTCCTTATGCTCAAGCTATAAAGGTAGATCATATGCTTATATTGCATAAAATTTCAAGGAGAAAATTGTGGTAGTGCAAAAAATTAAGTTTGGCATGTCGTTCAAGGTAATTTTACTATTTTTTTGTTATGTTGATTTCAATTATCGATAAACTTTGAAAATACTTGATTAGTATGGATCAAATGTTAGTGAAATTTGAATCTATTCTGTGTAGTTTTTCAAGTTGATCATTGTGGTGGTGTTGGATTTTGCTGGTTGATTTGCGTTTGAGGTAAATATGTAGTAGAACCTGCTATTTTTTCCTTAATTTCCATAAAATAATTGTCATTATGTTATTGTGCTATTTTATACTATTTTAGGTATTAGATTGAGCCCTCATTTGATGTATAGGCTCAGGTGAATGTAAGCATAATTATAAAGGATTTATTCAGGATTTGAAGCGCGGGCCTTATATTTCTACTTTTTAGCCTTGAAATTGGTTAATACCCATTTCTTATAATTTTAGTGTTGAAATGAATGTATTGATAGTGTGATCCTATTTTTAATAGCTTGATAGCATTCTGAGGTGACTCTGAAGAGTAAGGCACTTGTGGACTTATTTGGAGTGCATGTTATCGACATTCAGGTAGGCTATGATCTCTCTTCTTGGGGTAACTTAAATATTAAGTAGGGGGTTAGTTGGAGGCCCTATATTTGGAAAACACTTATGCTTCTAGATATATGTGAGTTTTTGGATATCTATTTAGCATGTTGGGGTTGTGTGCGGCTGGTATACAGACGACCAATTATATTGTTGGTTATCTTAGAGTTACAAAGTACTTATTTGACACATTGAGGCTACTAGTGATTGTTATACTGGTTATCTTATATGTCGTACAGTTGTGATGCTTTGATTATCTACTATGTTCATCATTATCTGATATTGTTAGGGCTTAGTTTAGGCTTATTAGGCTAGTAAGCCTAGACCTACGTTAGTTAGGATCAATATACTACTATACCCATATTCAGTGACTTGAGAGGTATAGATCTATGTGGGCAGATTAGAAGACTTGAATTTTCAAAATTAAGCCTTAGATAGGCAATTACAAGATGGGAGCCTGATTATTTATACAATTATCTAGATTGCTTTGATCATTACCATGATTCGTCAGATTCTGCTTGAATGTTGGGGTGATTGACGATGTCAAATTGGA
>DF358162.1:114692-153053 GCA_000787875.1 Solanum virginianum | reverse complement strand
GATGTCAAATTGGAACTCAAGTAAGGTTCTATACTGCTAGAGGCCTTAAAAATTCCCCATAATTAGAAACATATACTCCCTCTAAGAAGTGTATAAATGATGACCAACCACATTTTGTATACCCCTAGATAGAGGCTATCCCATTAGAGGTGCCATTGATTTGGATTAGTCTGCATACTAAGGAACTTGGTAAACCGTTGTCCACATTTGACCTTATCCAAGTGCGGGAAAGGTCATAGCCTTGTTTAGTGTCTAAGTATTTGCTTGAGGTTGGTATATTTTAGCATAGTTTGTATGCCAGCTCATGGTGCATAGTTTTTGTTGGAGGCCAGGATGAATTTTCTAGGAAGATAGTAATGGATGTATGCCATTAGGTTATCAGATTATTCAAAACATGACATTGTTACATCTTACTCCAGTATACAACTCTATAATAAGTTATTGTGTGTACGTGTACCTCAGGGCTTTTAAGGTTCCTGTTTGTGTACAGGCATAGATAGTAGGGCATTACACATATGTACATCACTACCCCTTTGCCTGATTCTAGTTACTTCTATATTCATTGGCATATTTAGTCTAGTTTTTGTGATTAGACACTTCTGGACCTGTATCCTATCTTATCCTTACATTCTATGTTTATTTCACGATGCATGTCCTCGCATGAGCTAGCAATGTTGACCACTCCTATTAGAGTTTTCTTATTTAGAGACTAATAATGAGCATTGAATATACTTGGATCTTTCTGGTCTCCATCTGTATCAGAGGTTATGTTTTGCTATTTGAGACTTTCCTTATATATTGTTTTGGTTCTGTACATGTACCTAGAGATATATTATTACTCAGTTGAATTATATCGTATCTATAGTTTCTGTATATGTGACTTCTAGGTCATGGGAAGGTGTTTTGTAGTTATTTTCTATATTAGTATTAGTTTTATTTTCTTTATGACCAGAGTGCTGGTTGATTCCTTCTGGGTTGATCTCTGCCCTCATAGTCATTACTAGAAGTTCTAGGTTAAGGTTGGGCTTGTTGATTGGGGGATTAATATAAGCACCATCATGACTTGTAAAATTAGGTCACGACAAGTTGATATCTGACCCTCAGGTTCATTGGTCTAACCTGTACAAAGTTATCATCTACTAGATTCCTGCAGATAGGTTCGGAGATATCTGTGACTTATCTTTAGGAGGCCTAGGATGTACTACAAATTCCTCTTCATAGTGTCATTTTGTGAAGTTGTCTTTTCAATTTTGTGAAATTTCACTTGTTTTGCTCTCTTATAGTTATAGCTTGTTGAGGTCATCCTACGGGTAGAGTTGGGGATTCAACACTAGCTTTGAATTGGGACCATTTAATAGAGCCTATTGAGAAGTGTTTGAATACCCCTGTTCCCCTGCAACTAAAGGGACCAGTAGTAGCACCATCCCCTATCGTACCAATTATGACACTAGTAGTTTACGAGGTTGTCGTGTAGTTACTAAAAACTCTTGGGGGTGTACAATAGGCACAAGTCCTAGCCTCAATGCTTCATGTGCAGCCTCCAGTTCTTGTTCCTGCTCCAATTAAGCCTGTAGCCCTTGCTACTTAGCCAACTACTACAAATGGCACTAGGCATTATCAAGATCAGTAGATGTGCGGATATTTTCGCACATTGTGCCCTTTGAGGATTTCAAGAGTGATTGGAGAGGATGCCCATGAGTTCCTAATGAATTTCCAAGAGAGGCTGCAGACCTTAACGTTATTAGAGTCCATTAGGGTAGATTTTATAACTTATTAGCTTGACTAAGCTACCTAATAGTGGTGCATGCTTACTTGTACATAAAGCCAGTTTGTTCACCTCTGATAATAAGGACAGTTTTTCATCTATAACTTATTAGCTTGACTAAGCTACCTAATAGTGGTGCATGCTTACTTGTACATAAAGCCAGTTGGTTCACCTCTGATAATAAGGACAGTTTTTCAATGCATTTTTGGTAAGATTTGTTCATATGAGTATCAAGGAATATCTCTATGACAAGTTTTAGTCAAGACCAGAGCAGGGGTCGATGAAAGTGTCAGACTGTAATGCTAGATTCCATGACCTATGTTGATATGCCACTGTTGAACGGCCTACTGAAGATGAGTAAATTAGTTATTTTATCAAAGATTTAAGGATTAGGTTTGGATTGAGACCTAGTCACCAGTTAATGCAAGCTGATCCATGATGTGTTGTCAAAATACAACACATTTGATGTCTAAAACAAGGGATTTTGGAATTTCTTAATGCGACCTTTTATGGTTTTATGTATTTTTGTGTTATTTGTGCAGAAAATACAAGTTGGCATGATTTTGGGAGAAAAGTGCAGATTTTGATGAAAATCAGAACATACGAGCTACCCTACGAGTCGTAGCTCAAGCTATGAGTCGTAGGATGATCTCGTAGCAATATTCAACAAGGTCAAGAATTGGACACAGAACTGGAAGCAGAGACTATGAGGAGACCCTACGAGTCATAACTCAAGTAATGATTCATAATATTGGATCATAGCAGTCAAGTTCAAAATGCAAAGTACTAACTACGAAAGCCCGATTATGACTCGTAGGTCACTATATGTATCGTACCTATGACCCGTATCTACTGCCAGCAGGATTTTTTATTTTATTTAAGGGTCTTTTTGTAAATAGTATAAATATTATAAGAGAGGATTTTAGAAACAGGGGGAGAGTAGATTCCATTTTACACAAGAGAACTTTGAATATTCTTAGAGAATATTTTTCTAGGGTTTAGTGTAGATTTTAGGATTTTACTTTGAAGACCCATTTTGGGGTATTTGAAATCACTTGTACTCAAACTCCATTAATTCAAGCTTGTGGTTTCAACATCAAGGTGGCTTTCTTCTTCATAGTTTTTGGGTAATCTCTCAACTATTTTTATTATATGCATTGTTTGTGATTTTGCCTTAGCCGTGAGTAGCTAAGCACTCACAACTTGGGATTGTGGGAACCATGAGGATTTGAATTTAAATACCCCATATTTTTTTCATTTCATTGATTGGGTATTTGCATGTAATATATATTTCCTTTCATTTTGAATGTTGTTAGGTGGTGGCCAACACCAAACCCCGCCTAGTGTCATGACCCCAACCAAGGTAGTGATAAATAGGAAAAAGGAAATGGATGACAAGATTTGATTGATGTGTTCTCATCTAATCAACCAAACCTAACCAAAGAGAGGTTGACTGGGACAATGGGTAACAGTTAGTTGGCACAACATGGTTACCGACCAAGTGCCATCGTGAAATTAGACCTTCAACTTCACATGAGAGTTGGAAGAGTCTAAGTTACCGTCCTACATGCAATGCCTGAATTAGAGTTTTGTTATCCGGGGTAATTGAGTTAACGAATCATGGGGAACACAATTCCCAAGTTTTCCCTCAATTAGATTGTCTCTTCGCAAAAGTTGTGTAGTGTTTTTACTTTCTTTCACTTTCAATTGCAACCCCCCCCCATTCTAGAGAATATAGCCGATCGATACTTGAAATAATTATTGGTGAGTCAATATGGTTAACCCTATATTCCCTGTGGATTCGACCCTAACCTCTTGTAAGGTTTATACTTGGTAACGACCACATTACTATTGGAGCGTGAACATAAAAAATTATGATGCTGTTGTCGGGAAATACAACTAGGTTCTTGAATTGATTTCACTAGTAGTTAATTCAAGTATGATTTCTAGATTCTCTTGTTTTTTTACTTTGGTTTTTGTTTTTGTTGTTTGGTTTTGTTTGCAGGGTATACTAGGTTTGTATGCCCACAAAAGGAGCTAAGGCAATCTCTTAGTTCCAATCAACTTGGAGATCCACTTATTTGCAAGAAGAATGGCCTAAGAAAATAATTATATCGCGATTGATGAAGCCATTGTTCAACATGTGGAAGATACGGGTAGAGATGAAAACCTACCACAAAGATAAAATAGTCCATACCATAGGTCTTTCAATGAAAATGCATATGGATGGAATCAATATAGGTTAACCCTATGGCTAAGCATGTTACTGGAGCTATAGTGTTGCTACCAGTACCGGCTAACACTAAGTTCACTGTGTCAAGTGGTCTTTCACAAATGCTCTGAAATTGTGGTTTGTCCACGGAGCTACCTTCGGAGGATCCACATAGCCATCTCCATAATGTTGTGTTTGTTTGCAAGAGTATGATGGGTACACAAAACATTTTAATAGATATGATTGGTTTTAGAGTGTTCTCTCTATTCGTTATTGGAAATGCAGCAATTTGGTTGTCCGAGCATTCATAAAGTTCAATCACTAGTTGGACTAAGATACAAAGAGCCTTTTTAGAGAGGTACTTTCCTAGGTCCAAAAATCTCAAGCTCAAAGATTAAATAAATGATTTTGAACAATTGCCGGGTGATTCAATTAGTACTACGTGGGAAAGGTTCACCTGTGCTTGAGGAGGGTTTCGAACCACAAAATTGTTAATGATGCCATCATACCAAATGCCTAGTCCTAAAAAAGGAAGATCCCAGTGCATTTACCATTCCTTGCACCATTGGTAATGTAGAGTTCACAAGGACATTATATGACTTAAGAGCTAGTATTAATTTGATGCCTCTTGTTGTTTTCAAAATGCTTGGTCTTGGTACTCCTTCTCCCACAAGAATGCAGTTACTCATGGTGGATAGAACTATCAAAAAGTAGAAGGGGCTACTTTTTGATATGCTTGTAAAAGTTGATAAATTCATCCTCCCCGCTGATTTCGTGATCCTTGATTGTGAGGTTCATTTTAAGGTGCCCATTATATTAGGAAGATCATTTTTTGCCATCGAAAGAACCTTGCCGGATATGGATTCCGGTCAACTTCGATTCAGGGTCAATGATACAGAGGTTATTTTTGACATCCGCCAATTAATGAAGCATCCGAATGAGTTTAAGAGCGAAGTGTGGGCCATTGAAGAATTCTGATGATAGATAATGAGAAAAGTCGAGCCACGATGTTAAACAATGCACTTTTTGGGAGGCAACCCGAGTATCATTCATGTTTTTGGCTTGTTTTTAAGTTTATTTTGGTTGTTTGAATTGTTAGGTAGTGGATTGATTTTTTGTTTTGATTTTAAATATATTGAATCAGTTGTGTTGTTTTGAAGATTGGTATGTTTTGAGATGTTGGTTTGTAGGTGCGAATCAAGTGTTGAAAGTGTGAAGAATGGCATTTGAAGCAGTCTCTATGACCAAGCCTATGAGCCATAATGCATATTATGACTCGTAGTTATGCCTCGTACAGGAAAACAGTATTGGATTAAAGTTGGCACATACTTTATGAGCTAACCCCCTACGAGTCGTAAGTGGGGTTCATAGTGTCCAGATATGAATTCTGAATTTTTCTAAGTATTTGGGTCTACCACGAAACCGTGATCTACAAGTGGTAGGAAGCCCTATGACTCATAGCCAGGGTTTCATAGCCCCGATCTACAGAATTTTAAAAGATGACCCAGTTTGTTATAAAAGGGGTAAAAATGAATTTTGACCCCTAATTCCTCATTTTTAATAACCTAATCTGAAAAGGATCCCTAAAT
This sequence comes from Solanum virginianum, assembly GCA_000787875.1. Taxonomy (NCBI): domain Eukaryota; kingdom Viridiplantae; phylum Streptophyta; class Magnoliopsida; order Solanales; family Solanaceae; genus Solanum; species Solanum virginianum. The sequence goes on along the minus strand of DF358162.1, from coordinate 147,487 downwards.
TATTTCCCCCCTCATTGTTCTGACCCATTTTCTGACCCATTTTCTGACCTACCCATGTCAATTTCCCATCACTTTTTTCGACGAGTCTGTTAACTAGGGTTTCGACTTTCCCTTTTCTCTCTCGTTACGTTTTATTGCTTGCCATATTCTAAAATGGTATGTTTCTTGGTTAAATTTCACACACAAATCTTATGTATATCTTGAAATCATTAAATGATTGTGTGTTTGAGACTAGAACAAGGACTACCCACAAGAAGATTAATATATTGAAATGAGAATTAGGGTTTTGTCGATTGGACTTCCTTAATGTTGTTCTAAATTATGAATTAACCCTTGTTGGTTAATTGCGATAGTAATTCCTTGTAATATCTTTTGTTGATCATACGTCTATAGTGAATACTTGTTGGTTGATCATCTATTGGATTCATGTCAGTTTTTAGTTTGATTGTGGGTATGTGTTTGGGTTGAGAATGATCTTTTGAGATAACCCTTGTATGCATCTATGTTTGATCCCTTTAAACTTCCACTATTATGTGTTAATGTTGATTATTGTGAGATCAGGGATTGAAAATTCTTGGGTAATTCTCGAATGTGTTGGGATGTTGTTGGTTGATTGTCTAATTATTGATACAATTTGTAAGGTAATTGTTGGTTTGAATTTTCTGGACTAGAATCATATGAACATTGATATGCATGTTGAATCGATCAAAAGAGTTGCTTCAAATGATGTTTGAATAATTTTTGATTGGTTGTGGTTTGTGTTGTGAAGTTACAGGCACCACAGGTGCCTGTTATTTCTTGCTACGTGGCCTTTCTATGACTCATAGGTCGTTCTAGGGTTATAGTGGCCCTTTGTAGGGAACAACAGTCACCTATGGTTCCATAATATTTACTATACGAGACCTACCTATGTGTCATATTGCCCACAATGAATAGTAGTAAGGGTCTCGGGGACCTGTCTTGTGCTTTAAAATATTTCTGAAAATTTCTACAAGCCCAGACTATGAATCGTAGGTCATCCTATAAGTCGTACCTATGCCTCCTACTTGCAAATCTGCAGCTAATGCAGTGTAAATTTCTTCTATGTCTTTCTTGTTGGTTTTTGTATTTTCTTGTTTCTTTTTCTATTTGTTCCCTGATTATTTACACATGATGGTGCTCATTAGTGGTATAGGGTGTAATTTTCAGGTACAATGCCTCGAAAGGATAAAAATATTATCTGGGTCTTTCATAGAAAGTTGATAGTTGAGGCCTCAGATACAAAGAAGAAGGGGGGAGATCAGAGGATGTCTATAAGGTCCGAATTGATCCAAAGGCAAATGTGCCTTAAATTGAAGCCAGGGCTGCACAGACTCCAGTGATAGTTGAGAGTTACTCCCAGTCTGAAGAGGAGGGTGATGGAGATGAGTCAGCTCGTAGTTCGATAAAGATGACTCCAACTCATACGGAGTCAGATTCTCATGAGGCATCACAGAAGCAACAGGGTTAGGCAGAGTCACAACCCCCGATCAACCCAACTGTCTCCTCTACTGATCCTAGATGCATTCAATGGGAAGTTTCGGGTATGGAAGAAATCTAGAACAGGGGTTAGAGCCAAAAGGACAGTGGAAGCTTATCAGGCAGTTTCATAAGGAGTCGAGGCTGAATGATTCTGGGTTAAGTAGGGTTCCGCCCTTAGAGGCAAAGATTGAATGGCATGGGCTCTGATGGTTCTCAAGGTGCCTGGGGAAGTACACCCCATATTTAGCCTGAGAGTTCTACACCTTCTATGCCGCAACCATCTTCAGAGATCTTTCCAGGGGGAAGAAGTCCAATGATCAGCCCAGACTGTGGGAGGCCTTAGTCCAGGGTCAGAGAGTCGACATATCTAAAGAAACCATTCACAGGTTTTAGTTTAGACCTAATTATAGGGTGCTACTTTCCACCACCGAGTATAATGACAGGATTGAGAAGATGAGGCTAGCAGTGATAGGGAAAAATGTGGAGCTGAGGACCTAGCTTCTCTGATGGGTGGCTAGCTAGATATGTAAGGGCAGTACTGAGCCAGCATGGGTCACAAACTACGCTGAGTCGATAGTGAAGTCGTATCACTCCTTTTTGGCCAAATTCTGGTGGTTAATTATCCGATCACGCATCAGGCCTACATTTACAGATAATGTAATCACTTCGGAGTGGGCTTTGTTATTAGCCAGTATCTAAGCTAGCTATAAGATAGACTGGGCATGCGTCATAGTGGAGCAGATTCATGAGCCCACGATCTGGACTAACATCTCATTGCCATTCCCTATCTTGATACATAGAATATGCAATGAGGCCACCATTTGTGTTTCTCTCCACCTCGTCCAACATGTAGAGTGCCTACATACTATTGATCTAGCCTGATCAAGGCTAATGAGAACCCGGTGGTCCTACCGAGAGCAGCTTCTCCACCCATTCCAGATCCATTTCTCTCAATTTAGATGCTCAAGAGTCGACTCCAGTTCCTACCACCTCCATTTTAGTTGCACCAGAGCAGCCTCCAACAATTGATACCGAGGCAATACCCTCTACAGCTGCACCTGCACCAGATCCATCTATTACTTAGGTTACTTCAACAGACTACCACCTTATGTGATTTTTTGCTTTTCAAGCTTTGGTACATAGGTTGACTAGGATAGAGGCCCAGCTGGGTATGTTGATGGATTAGCTCAAACCATGGGTTCGTCAGATAGTTTGGGACTTGGAGGAGCAGGCCAAGGCATTCGCTCTTGCTGCAGTGAATTGAAGATTGACTGCGGTGGATGCCAGGGTCAACACTTTTGTGGATGGGGTCAAATAGAGGCTTGATGGAACATTACCTATTTTAGGTATTTGGGTCTTCAATCATGGGTCCTTTCACCCATGGAGCCCAACCCTCTCTTTTTATGAAAATTTCATGATTTCAAGTTGTATTCTTCATGGATATCCTCAATTATGCATTATGAACATGAGTTATGATTGATTTGATCAAATATTGAGTTATTATGTATGAATTGCTAGTGAAAGCTTATTCCATGAGTTGACTTGAAGCTATGCATGACATGAACTATGGAAACTATGCATCTTTGTCAATTTTTGATGGATTTAATGACACCCAAAAATAAGAGTTTTACTACTATGTTGGTGGGTTGCATTGCGTGACTTTAAAATGATTTAATTTAATTTTTTCATGTTTTATGCTATCTAATTGAATGATTTTGAGCATGTCCCTATGTACCCACCATTTTGAATAAACTACATAATAAGGATTCTTAAGTTGATGATAAACTGTTGCATGATTTGCAAGTCAAGTGTTTTTATGATAATTATGGGCTCCCAAGAATGTATAGATCTCATGAAAGGTTTCTATGATTTACAAGTGACAAGTTAAGCCTTATTCTATAATTCCACATTCCTGTGAGCAATTTATGACTATTTGAGGGGTCAAGCATGATTATTATTTTACCCTCATGAGTCAAGCTAAGCTCACTACTAGGGGTCAAGCATGTTACAAGTTTCTATCCTCATGTGAAATGCATTACCTACTAGAAGGGGTCAAGTCCATGTATTGTTTTCTACCCTCTAGTATAAGATATATGCCCATGTAGGGGTCAAGTATGTGAATGAGCTACTTATGCCATGTTATCATGTCTTTTACAAGTTACTCATGTTTTATGTAAACCTATGATTATTTCAAATATTTCGTGGGATTAGACTTAGCACTATTTAAGGCTTAAGGTGGGGGCTTGACTCAAGGGGTCTTTATATAAAGTCTTAGTCTCTAAACTATGTGCCACCACAGGATTACGTTATTTCCCTAAATGGGCTTACTAGTGGATCCATCTCGGTCAAGTAACCCACAAAATGGGGTCAAGTATGGTTTATCTTGGCAAGTAGACTACACCTTCTCCTATGCGGTGTTATGCATCGGGATTCGGAGTAGCAGCTCACTTGGTCTTATATGTTAGTTAAGGTCTCCTCCTTCATATGTATGTTATATTGTGCAAATCGAATGATTACATGAATGTTTTAATATAACCACTGATCATACATGTCATGTTGAGCTTATATCCATTGGTTATGATTAGGCATCTTGATTATTACTACTTATATCTTTGTTGCATTGCACCCCGCATACTTAGTACATTCCAAGTACTAATGCATAGTCTATGCCTATATGATATCACTGATCATGCCCAAGTCACACCTCTCTTATGTAAGATAAAGTGGTCATTGTCAAATATAAAATCTAATCAAGGTTTAGGTCGAATCCCACAGAGAATACAGAGACTTTCCAAATCGATTCACCGATAAATAATTCAAGTAGTAACTAACTCAACTCCCAAATGGGGGAGGGGTGGTTGCAATGATTGATAAGAAATTAAACTAAACTAACTAAGACAAGAGAAAATAAATAATGGAAAGAAACTTTGAAAATTGTGTTCCCCATGATTCACTAACTAAATATCCACAGATAACCCAATTCTCGACTAGAGTGAAGCATGTAGGACGATAATTTAAGTTCACCAAGCCCTTTGGTCATAGGTGAGAGGTGAATTTCACTATGTAACTTGGCCCATCTCCATAGTGTGCAATACTAACCATTACCTATAGTCCCTGTCAACCTCCCCTTGGTCTAGTTCGGTTGATTAGATGAGAACACTTCATCAAATCTTGTTATCCAATCTCTTTTCCTATTCATTACCACCTGTTTGATTGATTAGATGAGGACACATCATTAAATCATGTTAATCAATCTCTTTTCCTATTCATTACCACCTAGATCGAGAAGGTAATACTAGGCAAGTTATAATGTTGGCTACCACTAGGAAACATGCAATACAAAGAGAATTGATTAATACGTGTAAATACCTATTCCAAGAATTGCTAATTATCTGGGTCTATTTGATTAGATCTTCATTGTTCCCATAATCCCAAGTTATGGGTTTAGTTACCGATGCTATATGTAGATAAAGAAACTATGAATTGAGAAAACATAATTAATCTCTTACCCAAATAGATGAAAGAACAAGAAAACCCAATTTGTATTGAGAATCACAAGGTTAAAAGATACAATGAATCCACAAGTATATTCTCTTCTCTAATATTTAGTCTCCAAGTTTAAAACCTTAACAATGCTCTAATTTCGTGCTCCCTATCTAAATCTATTGTAATGCTCCCTAAAAATAAATTCTCCTCTTCAATTTTTAGTCTCCAAGTATAAAACCCTAAAAAGTACTCTAATGACATTCCCTATTCTATTCTGTTGTACTTCTTACTAAAAATAACCTAACTATACTATTTATAGTATTTACAAACAAGTCCCAATAAAATAGAAAACTGGTCGGCGGACCCTATGACATGCAGCTACGACTTGTAATTGGGTTTATGAGTCGTAACCGAAGTCTCGTGTTCAGCTTCTTGAATCTTTGACTTCATTGCTACGAATCTACTATACGAGTTATAATCTAAACTATGACTCATATCATCTTCTTGTAGTCTTCATCATCATCATCTCGTCCTTCTCTGGAAATCTTCATGAAACCTCTCTATACGACTTGTAGAGTGATCTACAACTCATACAGGGGTCTCGTATAGCTGAACTTTAGATTTTCATTGTTCAGTAGAAATCCCTACAAAACCCACTCTACGACTCGTAGATATCTAGTAAACCTTAAAAAAATCAGAAAAGTTTGGAGTTCTCTCCAAAAGTCATGCTAACCTGCTTTTTTGCAAAAACAAACACAAAAATGTATTAAAACCACAAAGAGCACATTGACAACACAAAAAATTCTAAGTTTTAGGCATCAAATGTGTTATATTTTGACAACACATTAACACCCCCAACTTAAAATTGTTGCTTGTCCTCAAGCGACGACTCAATCTATATAAATAATAAAGTAGCATATAGATCTCAACCCAATGGCATACATCATACTCATTTCAAACTAAAGGACCCACACAAACTTTTCAAAATAAGATCAAATTGGTATTTAGCAAACCAAAACATATTAGCGCATTTGACAGCACAACCATGACAAGCAAGAAAGGAAATATCAACAGTCCATAATCACTGAACAAGTCAAATGGTTACAATGCAATGCAAGTACTCTCACAGAAAGAAGTCTCATTTTAACACTTAATGATGATTTCAAATTTAGCTTTAGGACTGCAGAAAGATACATACTCTCACAAAAGATATAATGTATAATGACTAATATCATAGGCTTGCCTATATACTCGTGACTCAGATTTTCAACCAACTTTTCTAGGATCACTTTAAGACTTTCTAAGCTTGTAATGTAGGCTCAGGAGCTTTGGTATGATATTTTGGAATAATAATGATTGAAAGCCATCCTTGAACTATGTTTTTCAACACTTTCACCTTACCAACTCAAACATTTCTACCTTTTTCTCCCTTTTTCCACAGTTAAGGTTTTTGGGATATTTTGTTCTCTTTTTCAGCTTTTGCCTCATTTTTACTCTTTACTTTGCTTTTAATCTCAATCTAAGACATCTTTTTCTTTTTCTTGCACCTGGTACATGATTTTCTTCTTTTTCTTCTCATTTCCATCTCACCAACTTGTTTTCGTGATTTTACCCCAATACCATCCACCCTCAACTAGGGTTTTAGCCTATTGTGAAGTACAAAATATCTATTGCCCAAACCAGGGCCCCTTTTGGGAGCCAACCTTAACTTAGGATTTTTGCCTCAATCAAGGTTCACAATGCTCAAGGATAGACCAGGGTCAATCTCAAGATTTATCACTAGACAAGCTTAGGCTAATTAGGTGCTTTAGAAAGAATTGGTTCACGTAAGGCTCAAATATTTGGAATAAGGGATAAAACATCATTTGGTTGGTTATTTTAGGCTAATTTGGACTAATTTAAAGAACAAAGGCCTACGATCCACATGGCATTGCAATACATTATCAACAATACTATTGCTAAAAACCCAAACATGTATGGTTACTATTTAACTGCTAATCAAAACTTTTGGTGGGTACCAATTTTCAAAACAAAACATGTAAACATGTTATATGCCATATGTATTAGTACTATATACTACACATATTATCTAAACATCCTAAACATGCTGGTTCAACAAAAATTAACTATCCACAAGGAAATAATAACACAGGCAAGAAAACCTAGGGATTAAAACCTAGGGTAGTTATGGACCATAAGCTACTCAGACTTCACCAAGACCCATAACTACCCATACCCCAATAAAAACGTTGTGCATTATCCTCAACGCACCAAATCAAGAAAAAGTATAATAGTAGGGGTCAAAAAACATACCTTGGTGCCTAAGTGCCAGTGTCAAGCTACGTTTGGTCACCTTCCATCTGCAGGGTAGTATGCTAAGCAGCCGAACTCTTTCCAAAGAGACCAATACCCCTCGCCCTATCATGCTCCTGGGCTAGCCTCATCTTCTCCTCTAGCCTCGATATCTTTAAGGCCAGCCCGAGCTCATCCTCCTCTTCCTCATCATCCTCTGGGCACTTTGCACATATATTCCTCTGAACAGGGTCCTTATCTATGCAAAAATGCTTCCCAAGGGAAGTCTATGGAGGCTCCGTGGAGGTGAATAGATCAAATAGTGGCTCGGTAGGTGTAGAATTTGATAATATCATGAGCACTGCAAGTGAAGCTGTCATGTCAACCTGAAGCTTTGCAATCTCCTCATGTATGACTGATAAGTCTGAATGCCAAGCCTCGAATAACTTCTTCGGTACTTGGTCCTCAAAGGCATTGATATGGGCATCCACCGTAGAAATATGCTCTTGAACACTAGGCATGGTGTATGCATTATACCGCTTCTCTGAGTCCGTAACAGTCAGCCAAACCTAGAGCTGCTGAATGAGATGAGACATCAGGGCCTCAGTACATGATAGACGTTGCGCCATGGCCTATATAGAAATAGCAGACATATAAACCATGTCCAGTATAAATGTCTATGAAGTTCTAGCCTTTGGTGTAAGAGCTATTGTAGTAGGAGCCCTCTCAACATCGATTGCCTTGGGCTGCTGAGGTGTCTCATTAGTAGTAACAACAACAAGAGTAGTGGGGAGCAGTCGGAGAACCCTTAGGAGGTGGCTTCGGCGTGAATATGGGTGGTGGTACTGGTGCTCACCGAGTTTCCATAGGGATTTCATCAACCTTTATTAGGCTAACCACCATGGTATGCTGGGCATCAACAACTCAGTCCTCCATACTGGATCCTTTGAAATCAATGCAGTTGTAGCCTACCCCAATCTATAGTCAAACTTAGTTGTCAATCTCAGGGCTTGGTACTCGGGACTAAAAAGTACACGATGGATATTCTCCTTTGAAATATTGATTCGCTGCCTCTCATTCACACCTCTATCAATCTCGGCTTGTGTGATTGGTCTCATCCCCTTTAGAAAGATCTCAAAGAATCATGGCTATGTATGCTGCATAAAATTCCTATACTAGAATCAGGGCATATCATCTAAGCCTCTTCATCAACCACTTTAGCCCATATCATGTCATCGTTTCCTTCAGACTTAGGACACAACTCAATCTATCATCAATAGCTCGGGGCTCCTCATATTTCCAACAAGTGGGTTTGCCCCCCTCTTTAGGCTGCATGCCATTCAAAAAGATAGCCTGCATTCCCTTGACGAACCATCAATAAGTATTGGCATCCGATGTTAAAGAAGATGATAGTGTGACCAAGGATTCAGCATCTCCTCTATCCTTAGAGCCCTTCTTTGAACTCTGCTCCTCATTAGACCTAGTCATCTGGGGCTTGATGCTCTCAGTCTCCTTACTATCTTTCTCATCAGACTTGGAAGGAATATCAACCTGAGTCTGTGTTTGGGTAAATTTGGCTTCTGCTACTTTAGTTTGTGGTACCCTAGCCACAGGATCTGGATGAACATCAATGATCTCTAATGTCCCACTAAGCTGGGTCTGCTCATCATCCATATGTTTGTCATCTGTAGGATCATCAATTAGTTGCTTTTTAAAAGTCTCAATCTCCGTATGTCTTCGTTTCAGGGCCATAATATCTGAATATTAAATATAAACAAACCATAATTAGCCCTAATAATCAAGAAATAGAAAACAAAAATTGAATCTGATCAATTGTCGTAGGGCATTATGAAAGCTATTTATGAGTCATAGTTAGAACTACGAGTCGTAAAATGGTCCAATGAATCATTAGTGTAAAATAATATTATACACTAGAAAATTATATGAGACCCAACTATGACTCGAAACATGGTTTACGAGTTGTAAACTGGTTTCGTAGACACTTCCAGGGAGTAATTTTCAAAATAGGCAAGGGTCTACAGACTTATCAATGACTCGTAGAAGGTTTTGTCTGAAGAATATTTAGAAAATCAAGTCACTAGAACTTCCAATGAGGGGCAATTAGGACTTGTACACTTATATACGAGTCGTAAAAGACTCTCGTGAATAAGAACTTCTACGTACCTGACCTATCCATATTCATCACACGAACTCCAAAAATATTTTAATCCTAAATATACTAGTATCGAAGCAAGCATACAAGCACTCATATTTCAAGCACATAATAACTCATACCCCAAACATTATTTCAACTCATATTTACCCCAACGAAAAATGATCAAACATGGAAGAACATAGGTTTCCAATAATTCCCTTTATGATTAACACTAAGGCATGCTCCAAAGATATCAAATACTATTTCACAATCATAAACTATTTAATATCACTCATTCAAACAATGATAGATGATTCCATGGGCATATAATCAAGAATCACAAGGCTATCACACCCAATTTCGGGCATAAGCAATCAATGTAATCAAGAGAATCCCTAATTTCTCATTCATAATTCATACACACCAAGAAATTCAAGCTTCGAAATCAAACTCATCATCATCATGATATCAACAATTAAGAATAATGAAAATTTCATGATTAAAACTTAACCAAAGAACTTACCAAAGACAGTGATGAAGTTGGAAGAGAAAGAGAAAGTGAATGATGGAAAACCCTAGGAATAGCTGAGATTTCTTGCCGAAAATTGGTCACAATTGCCGGAGACTTGATTAGAAACAAAGGAAGGGGAAGAAATTTCTGGAAATTTTTAGTAAACTAGGGTAAAACTAGGCTCAAAATATTTTTACCCCTCTTTTATACCTTACTGGGTCAACGTTAAAATTTACCAAATCCGGGTCTACAAAACCCCAATTACAAGTCATAGCTTGGTATACAACTAGAAAGTCCTAGTCTCGTAGACCTCCTAAGAAGAATTCAGAAACATACCTAGATTCTATGAACCCAATTCACAACTTGTAGTTTGATCTATAAGTCGTAATGCTTTCTCGTGGGTGGAGTTCATACTTATCTTGCTCACTATAGTTCTCTATGAGATAGGATTATGAGTCGTAAAGTGCAATATGACTCGTAAGCCCAATTGTAGAGATTACACTAGATGCAATTCTCAGCAATATCTGCTGGCTTACTCTTGAACCTGAATACTCTTCATAAAATACACTTGCACCCTATATGCAACAAACACATTATTAAACATAACTATCAAAACATAATTAAACAACTACATAAAATCCAAAAATTGAAAATACTCTCAAAACCAAGCTAAAATAACAAAAATTCTTATGTTGCCTCCTAAGTAGTGACTGATTTATTATCGTGACACAACATAGAAATATTTAGTATTTGTACTTCCTTAAGATTTGGTGAATTCTTGAGACCATAGATTGCCACTCTGAATTTGATCCATTTGTACTAATACAAGTTCGAATTGGCTATTAATCTATTGAATTGCCATAGAATATTGATCAACTTTGTAGTTTATCTTGACAATATCAAGCTTGATCTCTCTCAACATCTCCTGCTGTGTATCTGCCTTTTTTACCAACTGGGCAAGCATATTTTCAATTCTAGAGTTTCTATTACCCTTATAATGGTGGTGCAATAGCATAAACCAGCTACTCCTACCACTCTCTTCCTTGTGCTTCACTTCCTTGGTGTTATGGCTTCCTTGATCACCCACTACAGTGGTTAGATATTTCTTTTATTTTATTAGCATCTCTAGATCAGCGCTGTTTTGAGCAAGTATTTGAAAAATCTCTACAATTATTTTTACTTGCTCTGAACTCCTATCAGACATATCAACGTGGCTAGTTGGTTGCTCATGTATAGGTCTATACACATGGTGAAGATTAGCCACCTTAATTTCTACAAATGATTTCCCTAAGACTAAACCACCCATAAGATCATTAGCATATATTTGACTATCCGAGTTCATTGCTTGATAGAAGCTCTCTACTAGTGTTGTGTCGGAAATGCTATGGCCTAGAGCACTCCTTAAGCATCCATCGAACTGCTCTTATGTTGAAATGAGTGACTCACCATGGAATCGCTGAAAGTTGATGATCTAGTTTGTCATCTAAAACCTGTTAGACCTAATGAAGAACCTTATTAAGAAAGCCCTCTACTACTCCACCCAACTAGTGATTGAACTTTATGGAAGTTTAGAGAGCCACAATGCAACACTGCCTGTAAGAGACAATGGGAAGACACGAAGTACCACAGCATCAATAGATAGATTATGCATTCCCATTACACTCCTACAAACAAATGCCACATTGTGCAAGTTCCTATGTTGATCCTTTGACGGTAGTCTAACAAATAACACACGATTTTGGAGCATTTAGTAACCCACTAGAAATAGTGGACTTTGTGTTGGCAGGTAATGGTGGCAACACAATAGCCCCAGTAATATCCATAGCCATAGGATTCAATATATATTGGTTCTACCGATAAGCATTGTTATTGAAATGCTTAGGCTGTGGAATATTCTACAAAGGAGGTGGGTTTACATCCCTATCATCAACATCAATATTCTAATTCAAAGCTTCATTAACCGCAATATTGGCATTTGCATTCTCCTTAAAGTGCGTTAGATCTCTAAATAAACTAGAGCTAAGGGATTTCGTTGACTCCTTGTGTTGCGCTATCATGACCCAAGCCTATGGCCTAGATGTGACATGATGAATAGGGAACCTGAAGGAACCCCAAACAAGCCTCACACATCCTTGGTCACAGAAGCATAATAACAACAATAGAGATATAAATAATGGAAAAGGGACTAAGAGAAGTCTTTGAAAATCATAAAATACTCAAGAGTCAAGCTCAAAGCGTAAGTACATCAATTATTCTAAGAACACCTCTAACATAGATTGGAGCAGCTGCAAAGATACTTTTTGGGCTCACCCTCATAGTATCAAATGTTTAATATAAAGATCCCCCAAATAGTAGGTGTAGCATAGCTAGTGTCCCTGAACTTGAGGACTTACCAAAGCTTATCTTCCGAAATGCCAACACTACCCACATGGTGGTGGATCGAAAGGTGCTCCGATTCATACATAGTAGGGTCATGTAGGCATAGAGTATGCATTAGTATATTTAAATGCACTAAGTATGTAGGATGCAATGCATCAAGACATAAGCCAATATAATCAAAATTCATAAGCATAAGAAATAGATAAGTATAGTGTCAATATGGGATGCATGATGAATACTTGAAGTAAACCATGCTTGTAAATCATATAACTTGCATATATATATTACATGTGTGGGAGAAGACCATAATCATAGACCAAAAAACTATTAATTGGAATCCGTGGCATGTCACCCCCTCGGTGAGGTGGTCGAGGTATCTACGCCTCAATATGGTAGTACAGGCGTGTCCCTTCCCGATAAGGTGGACAATGTTTCTACCCCTCAACATTGGGTATGTAACCCCCCAATAAGGTGGTCAAGATATCTCTCATTGACCATGGTAGTATGGATATGTCACCCCCAACAAGATGGTCAAGGTATCTACCCCTCGACATGATAGTACAGGCATGTCACCCTCGACAAGTTGTGGTCAACTTGCAACACTATAGATAATTTTTCATGAATTCAATGCATATAATAAATCCCTTAATAATCATAAAGTCACATGAATTATAAACCATGTAATAGACCATCAATAGCTTTAGAATCCTTATAAAGACATTTTACTAAACACTTGGTAGGTGTGTAATGCTAGTTCAAAATCATGAAATTCAAGAGTGAAATAATATGAGAAAACTTAATGTAAATCCACCCACAAACATATGGTAAGACCATCATGTAAGATACCTTAAAATCCATCATCAAATCTAATAATAGATTATAGTTTTATAGCTCAAAAATGCATAGTCTCAATAGACAAAACCAATCCATAGTATAGGCTTGAAATAGATAGACATGCATAATCAATCATCATTTCATAAAATCCCAATATAATTTATAATGGAAGTCCATAATAAGAGACACGCATAGATCATTCGACTTGAAAATATGCAATTTTCTTAAAAATGGAGATTGGGCTCCATCGGTGAAAGGACCCAATAGATGAAACCCATATAACTTAAACATGGGTTTTCTTGATGTAAAATTTAAGGATACTTGAAGCTTGAATGGAGTTCTTGAGATCCAAAATTTTGCTTGAGACACTTGAATTTGGATGAAATATTTGGTTAACTATTAGAGAGGGTTTTGAGAGGGTCTTTAGTGATATAGAGTTGAAAATGGCTATGTGTAGGTGTTTTTGCGCATAAGTGGGTGTGGAGCTATGACCAGAAGCCCCTTGGGCTAAAATTAAAACTAAGAAAATTTTTTAACTGGTCCACGATGCGAACCCAACGCGAAGGGTAAATTAATACTGATTCGCGACCCAGGCGCATCGCAGCCTGGGCACGGATAGACATTGGATAAGGAAATTTTCTAATAATTATTTTTTGCTATGGGTCCTCTAAAATCGGGGTTATACTCATTTCCCACCCACTTTTTCTCCCTAATCATAAATATAAAGTCGGATAGTCGATATTACACAGATTTTGAGATAGATGAAAATTATGATTATGTGTATTTTTGAAGAACATTTTTATGGCATTTTTGGGGCGTTTCATGAGCATGCACTACATATTATACCTAGCAAAGAAACAAAATAAAGAAAAAAACAAAATACAAGGGAACTAAAAAACTAATGCTCAAATTACAATTACTAGTGAATTCAATCAAAGACTTGCCGTATTCCGTAGGAATGACACCTTACTCTTTGATCACGCCCAAGTTACACCTCTTTTTTGGAGTATAAAGTTGTCATTGTCAAATATAAAAGCTAACAATGTTAAGGTCAAATCCTACAGAGTATATGGAGACTTTCCGAAACGATTCACCAATAAACAATTCAAGTATTAACTAACTCAATTCCCCAAAGGAAGGGGGGGTTGCAATGATTGTATCAAAATTAAAGTAACTAAAACAAGAGACAATCAATAATGGAGAGCAACATGTGAAAATGTGTTTCCTATGATTCAACAACTCAATATCCCCGGATAACCTAATTATCAACTAGTGTATAACATGTAGGATAGTATATTAAGTTCACTGAGCCCTTTGGTCAAAGATGAGAGCCGAATTTCACTATGTGACTTTCCCATATTTGTAATGTACAATGCTAACTATTACTTATAGTCCAAGTCAACCTCCCCTTAGTCTAGTTTAGTTGATTAGATGAGAACATATCATCGAATCCTATTAACTAATCACTTTTCCTATTCATTACCACCTAGGTCTAAAAGGTAACACTAGGCAAGTTTTGATGCTGGCCACTACTAGAAAATATGCAATATGAAGGGAATTGATTAATACATGTAAATACCCATTCCAAAAATTATAGATTATCCAGGTTTATTTGATTATATCTTCGTTGTTCCCACAACCCTAAGTTGTGGGTTTAGTTACTCATGCTATAAGTAGATAAACAAACTATAAATTGAAAAAACATAATTCATCTCTTACCAAAATAGATTGAAGAATAAGCAAACCTAATTTGTATTGAGAATCACAAGGTTGAAAGATACAATGAATCCACAAGTTTATTCTCCTCTACAATATTTAGTCTCCAAGTACAAGATCAAAAAAAGTACTCTAATGACGTTCTCTATTCTATTTTGGTGTACTCCTGACTAAAAATAACCTAATTATACTATTTATAGTATTTACAAACAATTACCCAAAATAATAGAAAAATTGGTCGGTGGACACTAGAACACGTAGTTATGACTCATAACTGCGTTTATGAGTCATATTCAGGGTCTCATGTTTAGCTTCTTGAATCTTTGACTTCACTTCTACAAATCCACTTTATGAGTCATAGTCTGATCTATGACTCATATCACCTTTTCATTGACTTTATCATCATCATCTTGTCCTTCTCTAGAAATTTTCATGAAACCCTTCTACATGACTCGTAGAGTGATATACGAGTCATACAAATTATCGTATAGTTGAATATAAGATTTTTATTCATCACTAGACCCACAAAACCCGTCCTTTGACTCATATAGGGTATCATAAGAATTCAAAAACCAGAAAAGTCTGCAATTTTCTCCAAAGGTCATGCCAACCTGCTTTCCTGCAAAAACAAATACAAAAACATGTAAAAATCACAAATGTTGCATTAAGAACACACAAAATCCTATTTTTAGGCATCAAATGTGTTGTATTTTGATAACACATAAATCACCATGTAGGGACTGGAACTTCTATTGATCATCCTTCTCCACATGGCTAGTTTGGTTCCTTTGAAGAAAACTTTTGGCGAGTCCTCAACTCCAAGTACAATATCTACTCTTTATTCATCATATGTTAAGACTTGCTTATTATGTTTGGATACTTATCCTTTGAGGGTGAGCTGGGGAAGTGTCTTGGCCCCCACTCCATTCTATGTAGAGGTGTCATTACATATTATGGTTGTCTATGTTTGAGCTTGGCTATTCTTATGATTATGTTGGTATGAAAGATTTCCCTTATTCCCACTTTCCTTTTTATTATTGTCGCACTGAATCTTATTTACATTGCTTTCGTAACCAAGAATGTGTATATGATATGTTAAAAGACTTATTTTGGATCCCTTCGGGATCCATATTCGTCATGTCACATTGAGGGACTAGGCTTTGGTCATGACAAGCTTGATATTAGCGCACTAGGTTTTTAATGTTCCTTGGAAAATCCAACACACCATAATAAGTAGAATTTTATTCATGGTTGTGAAGCGCGCCACAACTAT
The DNA here is from genome assembly GCA_000787875.1 of Solanum virginianum. Lineage (NCBI taxonomy): Eukaryota > Viridiplantae > Streptophyta > Magnoliopsida > Solanales > Solanaceae > Solanum > Solanum virginianum. Next base: position 131,341 of record DF358162.1, on the reverse strand, counting down.
GAATAGGAGGCTGTGAGGCTTTTTAGAAAATATTTCACTTTATCATGATCTATGTCGTGCTCTAGATATTAAAATAAGTCTTTCACCCCTAACTAATGCTCTTTTGGTCTTTTAGATTATGCTAAGACAAAGAGGAAGCCCACGAAGTGCCTACGCACTAAAGAAGGGTCTGACTCATCATGCTACTTAAGGAGAAGGGGCTACAAAAGTTGAGTTTCGTAATGCCATCACTATGTTGGCCCATGCTATGACAAATAAATTGAATCAAGGGGCCCAAGCTCCTTATGCTCCTACTCCGACTTTAAGAGTGAGGGACGTCACAAGGATTAACCTTTTGAAATTTCATTGGTCCAAAATAGAGGAAGATCCCCAAGAGTTTATTGATGAGGTGTATAAGGTGGTTGCTATCATGGAAGTGAATTCGGAGGAGAAGATGGAACTAGCGGCCTATCAACTAAAGGGTTGGCCAAAATTTGGTTTGCTTAATGTAAATTGCAGAGGGGAAACAATTATGTCATTCCTTAGGATGAATTCAAGGCTGCCTTCCTCAATTGGTTCTTCCCTATTGAGTTGAGAAAGGAAAAAATGATTGAGTTCATGAATATCAAGCAAGGCTCTATGAGTGTGAAGGAGTATGCCCTCAAATTCAATAAGATCTCAAAATATGCTCCTAATTTGGTTACCGATCCTAGGGAAAGAATGAACAAGTTTTGTCAGGGTTGTCCAATTTGGCAAATGAAGAATGTCGCACCGCTATGCTTGTGGGTGATATGGACATGTCTTGGCTCATGACATATGCTGAACAACTTGAATGGGAGAATCTCAGGAAGAGGAGAAGTGGGGAGTCCAAGAGGGCTTGGTTTGATGGTCATTTTCAAGGTGTCAAAGGTGGCCATCTCAAACAATATCACAAATTCCAAGGCTAAGGGTCGTCTAATGCTCCAAACAAGAGGTTTGCTAATGATAGGGTATCTAACCCAAGGTGTCAAGGTGGCAATGGTGGGATGACTAATTCTAGGTGCCAAAAGTATGAGAGAAATCATGGTGGTCTATGCTTGAGGGACTCTAATGCTTGCTATAGTTATGGTAAAGTAGGTCATAAGATTGTTAATTGCCCTTATGATCAAAACAAGGGTAGGGATGGTCGTCCTCAAGGCTAAGGTGCTAATGTGGGTCAAAGGGCAAAAAGAGGCCAACAAAGGGGGCGCTAAAAAAAATTGGTTCTATACTCTCCCAGAAAGGCAAGAAGGGTATGAGGTGCCCCATGTTGTTACCAGTATGTTAATGGTTTTTGATTATGCTATGAATGTATTTAGATGCGGGTGCCATTCTTTCTTTCGTTACTTCTTTTATTGCCAATAAGCTTCATGTGTATCCCAAATTGTTATGTGAACCCTATGAAGTATCTACCCTAGTTGGTGTATCCAATATTTCTAGAAACGTCTATAGGGATTGTCTCGTGTCTATATTGCATAAAGTAATGCCTTGTGATTTTGTTGAACTTGACATTGTGGATTTTAATATTGTTCTTGGGATGGATTTTTTACATGCATATTATGCTTCTATTGATTGTAGATTCTATATGGTTAGGATCTAATTTCATAATAAACTCGTCCTTAAGTGGGAAAGTCATACTATGGTGGTTAAAGGTATATTTATTTCTTGTCTTAAAGCCTCGAAATTGATTTCTAAGGGTTGCATTTACAATCTTGTAAGGGTTAGGGATGTTGAGTCTAAAGTCCTTACTATTGAGTCAGTTTCATTGGTGAATGTCTTTCTTGATATCTTTCCCGATGAGTTTCCCGGTGTTTCTCCAGAAAGGGAAATAGACCTATGTATGGACCTCCTCCCCAATACACAATCCATTTCTATTCCCCCTTACCATATGGCCCCAATAGAGTTGAAGGATCAATTGAGGGATTTATTGGAGAAGGATTTCATAAGGCCTAGCAAGTTACCTTGGGGTGCACCGGTGTTGTTGGTAAGGAAAAAATAGTTCCCTTAGAAGGTGCATCGACTACCGACAACTCAATAGAGTCACCATAAAGAACAAGTGTCCTCTACCAAGGATATATGACATATTTGATTAACTACAAGGGGCTACTCACTTTTCCAAGATTGATCTTTAGTCTGGATACCACCAAGTGAGGGTAAGGGAGTGTGATATTCCCAAGACGGCTTTTCGGACTAGGTATGGGCATTTTGATTTTGTGGCAATGTCATTTGGCTTGACTAATGCACTAATAATATTTATATATCTCACAAATAGGGTCTTTAATCCCTACTTTGATATGTTTGTGGTGGTCTTCATAGATGAAATATATTTATTCCCTTAGTAAAGAAGAGAATATGAATCATTTGATGGTGGTGTTGCAAATTTTGAGGGATGAGAGGATGTTTTCAAAATATGATAAGTGTGAACTTTGGTTGAAAGATGTTGCATTCCTAGGGCATATGGTGTCAGGTGATCGGATTAAATTGGATCCTTAGAAGAAGGAGGAGCTAAGGAATTGGCCTAGGCCCTTGACTTAGATGGACATTAGGAGTTTCGTGGGTTTAGCAGGATACTACCAGAGATTTGTGAATGGTTCCTCTTCAATTGCTTCTCCTATGAAAAAACTGACACAAAAGAAGGAAAGTTTTGTTTGGAATGATGAATGTGAAAGAATATTTCAAACTTTAAAGGACAAACTTATCTTCGATCATATCTTGGCTTTACGGGAAAGGCTAGAAGGGTTTGTAGTTTGTTATGATGCTTCAAGGATTGGCTTGGGGTTAGTGTTGTGGCAAAATGGCAAGGTTATAGCATATGCCTCTAGGCAGCTGAAGGTGTATAAGCATAATTATCCCACCCATGACCTTAAATTTGTGACCATGGTGTTTGATTTGAAAATATGGCATTATTATTTATATGGGGTTCATGTAGATGTATTTACTGACCATAATATTCTCCAATATGTGTTAACACAAAAAGATCTTTACTTGAAGTAAAGAAAGTGGTTAGAACCCCTTAGAAATTATGGCATGAGTGTGCACTATCACCCGGCAAGGCTAATGTTGTGGCTATTGCTCTAAGTATAGTGTGTATAGGAAGTGTAGTTCATATTGATTATGGCAATAAAGTGGTGGCTAGAGAAGTTCACTGGTTAGCTAGGTTGGGTGTTAGATCGAACGAAGTTAAAAATAGAGGTGCAGTGGTTTTTGGTGGCTCTAAAGCTTCTTTTATTGAAGCGGTCAAGTCCAAGCATGACTTTGACACTCCCTTGTTAGAATTGAAAACTTTGGTGATGGATGGTAAACTAGAGATTTTCTCCCAAGGGGGAGATAGTGTTCTTTGGTACAAAGGTAGGCTATGTGTGCCTAATGTTGATGACTTGAGGGAGTTGATTTTGAAAGAGGCACATAATTCTTCCTACTCTATTCAACTTTGGTTCCACAAAAATGTATAGAGACTTGAGGGAGATTTATTGGTGGGGTGGCTTAAAGAGGGATACTGCTAAATTTGTAGATCATTGTCACAATTGCCAACAAGTGAAAACAGACATCAAAGGTCGGGTGGCCTAGTCGAAGACATAGAAAGTCCTACTTGGAAATAAGAGGAGATCAACATGGATTTTGTCATTGGTTTTCCAAAGACTAGGGAGCTCTTTGAATATGTTTGGGTTGTTGTTCATAGGATGAAAAAGTTGGCTTACTTTCTACCGATTTAAACAACTTATTATGCCAAATATTATGCCAAGTTATATATTCATGACTTGGTTGAGTTGCATGGGGTGCCAATGTCTATTATATTAGATCGTGGTGCTCAATTCACTTCTCATTTTTGGAGATACTTCCAAAGGGGTCTTGGTACCATGGTCAAGCTTAGCATGACATTTCATCCTCAAATGGATCGTCAAGCCAAAAGTACAATCCAAACTCTTGAGGATGTGCTTAGGGCTTCTGGTTTTGAGTTCTAGGGTAGTTGGGATAAACATCTTTCACTTTGTTAGTTTGCTTACAACAATAGCTACCACTATAGTATTGCATGGCTTCCTTTGAGGCTTTATATGGTAGGTTCTATAAATTTCCTGTTGCATGATTTGATGTGGGGGAGATGGCCTTGTTGGGCCCAGATTGAGTTATGAAGGCTTTGGAGAAGGTGAGGGTGATAAGGGAATGATTAAAGATGGCTCAAAGTAGATAAAAGTCTTATTTTGATATTAGGAGGATAGACCTTGAGTTTATTGTTGATAATTGGTTATTTGATGACCTCACCCATGAAGGGTGTGTTATGGTTTGGCAAGAAGGGGAAATTAAGCCCAAGGTTTGTGGGACCTTGTAGAATTTTGAGAAGAATTGGTAAGGTTTCCTATGAATTGAAGTTTCCTATGAATATGAATATGGTTCATCTGATCTTCCATCTGCCTATGTTTAGGACTTGCGTTAGTGACCTAAGTGTTATAGTACCTATAGAGGTTGTGGGTTTTGTGGAGGATAGTTTGACCTATGAGGAGGTCCCAGTGGAAATATTGGATAAATAAGTGAAAAGGTTAAGGAACAACGATGTGGCATCTATAAAAGTCCTTTGGAGGAATCAACAAGTTGAAATTGACACATGGGAACCAAAAACTGACAAAAAGAAAGGATATCCATACCTCTTCCACTCTACTCAAGCCGAAGGTAATAAATTATGTCCTATCTATGATTTCAATTCTTATGTTTTAGCCCCACATATCATTTTTTCATACATATATGTCCATGATGACAAGATTTGATGATTTTTGGTTCATATGTTTGAAATCTTGAGAATGATGTTTAACTACACATTTGTTGTATTCATATCGCGCTAAAAGTCTCCTATTCTAATCTCTTACGCATGTTTTCTCTACATTCGGGGATGAATGTTCCCAAGGGGGAGATACTGTAACACCCCTCATGTGTTTCAGAATGCCTTATATTTTATTTCTTGCATATCTCAAAATTAGTGCATGATTTTGAAAATTTGACTTCATATTCTTGTTTAGGGGGCAACATTTAGTGAAGGAAAGGGTATCCCTCGAATTTTAGAGGACCAGTAGTGAAAAATAATTTACACTATAGGGATGATTTCTACTGCCCCTGCACCTAGGCCGCGACGCGCCTGGGCATGCCTTAGTGCAATTGAGGCCTATGCGCTCGATTTGCTTTGCGCCTGGGGTGTGGACCAATACACTTTTTCCTATTTTTCTAGCTTCCTCAAATAGCTTTTGGGTAATAATCCAATGCCCATTTAAATATGAAAATCTCTATACTTAGCCATTTTTCAACTTTAAATTCTCAAGAAACCCTCTCAAAAACTGTCAAGAACATCATCAAATCCTCCATTCAATCCCAAGAACAAGCTTTGGATTTCAAGGACCCAAGTCATGTCTCACGACTTGCATAACTTTTGCTTCAAGAATTCCAAGTTTTAGGTATGTGGGTCTTCATCCTTGGGTTCTTTCACCCATGGAGCCCAACCCTCTCTTTTTATGAAAATTTCATGATTTGAAGTTGTATTCTTCATGGGTATCATCTGTTATGCATTATGAACATGAGTTATGATTGATTTTATCAAAGATTGGGTTATTATGTATGAATTACTATAGATAGCTTATTCCATGAGTTGACTTGAAGATATTGAAGCTATACATGACATGAACTAGGGAAACTATGCAACATTGTGAATTTTTGATGGATTTTATGATAATAAAAAATAAGGGTTTTACTACTATGTTGGTGGGTTGAATAGCATCATTTTAATATGATTTAATTTCATTTTTTCAGGTTTTATGCTATCTTATTGCATGATTATGAGCATGTGCGCATGTACCCACCATGTTTGACTAAACTACATGACAAAGATTCTTAAGTTGATGATGAACTATTGCATGATTTGCAAGTCAAGTGTTTTCATGATAATTATGGGCTCCCAAGCATGTAATAATCTCATGAGAGGTCTCAATGATTTACAAGTGACAAGTTGAGCCTCATTCTATAATTCCACCATCTAGTGACCAAATTATGTCTATTTGAGGGGCCAAGCATGATTAATATTTTACCCTCATGATTCAAGATAAGCTCACTAGTAGGGTTCAAACATGTTACAAGTTTCTACTCTCATGTGAAATGCATTACCAACTAGTTGGCGACAAGTCCATATATTGTTTTCTACCCTCTAGTGTAAGGTATATGCCTATGTAGGGGTCATGTATGTGAATGAGCTACTTATGCCATTTTATCATGTCTTTACAAGTTATTCATGTTATTATTAAACCTATGATTATTTCAAGTATTCTGTGGGATTAGACTTAGCACCAATTGAGGCTTAAGGTGGATGCTCAACTCAAGGGGTCCTTATATAAACCCTTAATATCTAAACTATGTGCCACCATAGGATTATGTTATTTCCCTAAAAGGCCTTACTAGTGGATCCATCTAGGTCAAGGTATACACAAAGTGGAGTCAAATATGGTTTACCTTGGAAAGTAGACCACAACTTCTCCTGTTAGGTTTCATGCATTGGGATTCCAAGTAGTAGCTCGCTTAGTCTTATATATTGGTTAAGGTCTCCTGCATATGTATGTTATATTATGCAAGTTGAATGTTTACATGCATGTTTTAGTATAAGTATTGATCGTACATGTCATATTGAGTTTATATCCATTGGTTATGTTATGCATCTTTATTACTATGGCTTATTTCTTTGTTGCATTACACCCCATATACTTAGTACATTCCAAGTACTAAATCATACTCTATACCTACATGATATCACCATGTAGGGACCAGAGCTCCTATTGATTAACCTCCTCTACATGGCTAGTTCGGTTCCCTTGAAGAAAGCTTTTGGTAAGGTCTCAACTCCGAGGACAATATCTACTCTTTATTCATGCTATTTTAAGACTTGTTTATTATGTTTGGATACTTATCCTTTGAGGGTGAGCCCGAGAAATGTCTTGGTCCTCGCTCCATTTTATGTAGAGGTGTGGTTGGATATTATGGTTGTCTATGTTTGAGCTTGGCTTTTTTTATGATTATGTTTGTATGAAAGGTTTCCCTTAGTACCCTTCCCTTTTTATTATTATCACGCTGAATCTTGTATACATTGCTTTTGCAACCAAAGATGTGTATATGATATACTAAGAGGTTTGTTTGGAGTCCCTTCGAGTTCCCCATTCGCAGTGTCACGTCTAGGCCATTGACTTGGGTCATGACAACACAATCTATATAAGCTTTCTTAGCTAGAATAGACTCACCACCAAGAGTAGAAATAGAAAATAGCTCAAGTAGACACTCAAGAAGAATCTCAAATCTTCCATCCACATATAGCGTCACAAAGGAAAGAGTTACACCTAGATCAAACAAGGCATAATGATCAAAAATGAAGACTCGAAGCATACCTACCATAATATCGGGTTCAACTTCTTGGTCCTGTCAATTCCCCATCGCATACAGAAAATTGTTTCCACTGCCCATTCCTAGTTTAGCACCACTCTGATTACCATTCATTGATGGTGCGATAGTCGAAGGTTAGGCCTGGTTGCCTAGATTTGACACTCTTTATGGAAGTGACCCATCTTGCCATACTTGAAACAACCATTAGCTCCCTCTCTATACTCTACCAAATGTAGTCATATTGCATTTCCCATTAGGTGGCTCCCCTTTATAAGCAATGGTAACACTAGCCTAAGGCTAAGAACCCTATGATCTAGAGTTCTGCTAACCTTGGGACTTCTGATCATTCCTATTACTCATAGCTGGTGCACTGGCTGAGGATGGTGTATAGCTATTAGATCTCCTCTGAAAGTAAGACCGATCTCCCTTATTCTGCTTAGGCTAATTAGGCTCAGGCCCTGCTGACTTAGAGTTCTTATTTAGATGATCCTCTCTATCTTTCTTCTTATCCTCCTCAAGTTGTAGGGCATTAATCATGAGCTTAGAGGCGTCCATGCCTGGAATCAACAATGTTGCCTTGCACTCTTTCTTCATATGCTTACCCAAGCCAGATATGAACCTTCTCATTCTTGCCCTTATGTCCTGAACCATCTCTAGAGCATATCTGGATAGTTGAATGAACTTAAGATTGTATTCATTAACGGTCAACCCCTCCTGCTTCAAGTTCACCAATTTTTCAATCATTGTCTCCCTTAACTCGTAGGGAAAGAAGTGATTAAGGAAGGAATTCTCAAATTCACTCCACTCAACAGGATCAACATCCTCACCTCGACCCTCTTCCCATTGGTTATATCATACATTTAACACATCCTTAAGGTTGTAGGAGGCAAGTTCAACTCCGTTATTCTCAGTTGTATTATTGGCTTTCAGGACCTTCCACATCTCATCAATAAAGTTCTAGGGGTCTTACTCAACCTTTGACCCAGTGAAGACTAGTGGGTTTATCCTTTGAAAATCCCTAAGCCTAGTTGGAGGAGTTGGCTCTTGAGTGTTAGAACTAGGAGACTGTGAACTCTGATTCTCGCTCTGGAAGGCTACCAACTAGGTAAGCATGGTAATAGCTCCTTTGAAATCAGCTTTTGTAGTAGGGGTAGGTAGAGCAGTAGGTGCTTGTGGAACTCCAGTAGCTCTAGCTTATTGACCCTGACCCCTCGTCTCCATCTCACTAGCTAGAACCTATGAAGTTGGGTTCTCAATAATGCCAATTGGGGTATTTCTTTGTATGACAGTACGCTTAGGAGGCATGATCTGCAAATGCATAACATATGAGTTAGAAAGGAGCTTTATAGAGGTAAACGCTATTGCATGAACTCATAATACAAAAAAAGTGTAAGCCTTCCTAAAGTCCCATAGCCTCCTACTTATAATATGTGGTGCATAACTTACCCGTAAATAAGACTCTACTAGACACGGCTTCGTAGACTCCCTAGGACACTTGAACACTTCATAGATGCCCCGGGAGGGTACCTTTAGCATGGCCGACACATGAAGAACCATTGTTGATTCCCCAAGATAACCACCTAGACTCACTGTCACATGATACTCAATATAGGAAGCAAATACTAGAGAAAATAATATTAAATAATTAAAGATCACTAATTGAACTCAAAACAAAATGAATACTAGTATAAATGAAACTAGTCAAATAATATCGAAATCAACAATCCCAAATCTAGTCTATGAAGCCTCTATCTATTGTCTAAAAGGTACCATGACAGGAAATGACTACCCTAATCAAAGAAAAATAAATACTTAACAAAATAAGAATGGCTCCTCAAGATATCAAGAAGGGCTCACCAATTTGGTAATCGAGAAACTAGACCTCAGCAAAGCGCTGGCTGAAGTCCTCGATCACTTTTATCAGCATCATTAACGATGTAGGCCCAAATGGACATTAGTACATGGAATATGTTAGTATGTAAAAATAACTAAGGTAAACAAGTAATGGTCAAACTCAAAATAGTCAACTCAACTTGGAGCTCATCATCTCAACCCATGACTCAACTTAGTGAATATGCTAAGTTTAAAACCATGCTTTGGAAATAGACTTAGTGTGATGCAACTCAGTTAAAACATGATTTTCTCAATCAAGTGTTGTGTAGGAGTTTCTCGAAATAGATATAACTCCCACCACCTATATGTTGGTGATATACAACGAAGGTGACATCGTTGCCACGCTCGTCGTAAACTTACCAAGTTCAAGGATGATTAATACTCTCTTGGATCCAAAGAAAATGTCCATCTTTGTGGGACATAAGTCACCAAAGTTAACTTTATCACTATCCTACACTAGAAATGTAGTTTATGGGTTATACTAGTCATTTACTCACTCTAATATTGGTACCCAATAATCCTCCAAATACTAAAACATACTCATGCTAATCAACTCGAAAGCATCTCTTTAGATTATGTTATAATCAACTGAATTCAATTATTAACAAGTCAACTAATCAAAGAAATCAATCATACATACATTCATGAATCAAACATAAACTCAAATGGTTATTTAGACTCCACTCAATCATGCTCATCACATAAAACAAATAGAATGCTCATTAAATATGTCTGTAGATAGATGATGTGCTCCTCATGCTCAGTTAGCACTCAAGTCACATTACTCAGATAGTCAGGTTCATGATTTCAATTCAGTCAATATGTAAAATCTCATAGAATAGTGAATATTAGGGCTCATGTTGTCAAGTAGAAGTCTAGTGTCCCAATTTTATATAAACGGGAATGCTGCATAAATTTGTTCATATTTGCTCATGAGGAGTCAAAGTAAATGCAAGAAACATAATGTCAGGATCATAGGATTTTCAATAACTCATTCTTATTCATAAATCAACTCAAGTAGATGGAAGGCATGTGGACGAACTCAGTCTACCACTTTAGGTAGCCTTACATACCCCGATTTAGGGAGAACGTTCAACCTTTTGATGATCCTCAAGATTGAACTCTAAGCCCTTGCTTTTTCTTTCCCCTTTAATGCTCTCAAGATTTTCTAAGTATGCATTGAGGGATAATTCACCTAGGGTATTGATAAGGGACCTAATACAAGTCCTAAATGTCATAGGTTTTAATTAAAAAGGGTAGGAAAGGACAAAAACACCCTTCTTAAAAACTACTGAGTGGAACCACAAGACCCCATCTAAAGGCCATGGATCCACTTGCTAGCCGTAAGATACCCCTTGTAGATGATGGTGTCTATAATTTGGGTTATTAGAATTTTTGACTAGAATTTTACGAACCCTTTTTGGTGTGTTATAGGTTCACCTACAAGCCATCTGATAACTCATGGTTTGAGTTTCAAAAATTTTTATTTATAGGATTTCAATTATCACGACCTAGATCTAGGGTCTAGGAGTGACATAGCAAATGGGAACCCGATCGTCTCCAAACAAGGCTCAAGTATTTATATTCATATCATCAGTTCGGAAGCATATATATAAAGTATGTGATGGGAAAGTTGGACTCAAGCTATATGGATGTCATAGGGATAAGGGATTAACATGGATTTACATAGCACATAGCACATAAGAACTAAGGGGCAACTAAGTATGACACACTCTATTGGGGCAATACGGAACATAGGATCTTCCACATTTCCACATCATAACACACATACTTATCATAATTAATACATAATATCCATATCCAATAGATAACCATAATCATAGCCTCCAAATATAACACATAACATATAGATCTGACAAGAGTCTACAAGATGTCCAACAATGCCTCTAGTCATAAGATAAGACGGGGGCCAAGATATGTCCCGGGCTCACCCTAAAAGTAAATAGCAAAACAGAAGCAACATAAGGTAGCGACACATGAAGAACCATTGTTGATTCCCCAAGATAACCACCTAGACTCACTGTCACATGATACTCAATATAGGAAGCAAATACTAGAGAAAATAATATTAAATAATTAAAGATCACTAATTGAACTCAAAACAAAATGAATACTAGTATAAATGAAACTAGTCAAATAATATCGAAATCAACAATCCCAAATCTAGTCTATGAAGCCTGTCTAAACAGTCTAGATGGTCCCATGATAGGACATGACTACCTCAATAATAAGGAAATAAAAAATACTGAATAAAAAATAAAAGAGCAGATTCGGTCCCTACATGGTTAGATCACGTAGGCAAAAGTATGCATTAGTACGTTTGAATGTACTAAGTATGCAGGCATGCAATGCATGTTACTTATAAACCTGCATTTAATGTTAGATGACAAGGGGACATATTATAGAAAGAGATATACAACAAGGAAAAATAATATAATAATATGCCATGAAATCCATGATGTATAAAATGTCATAATGCTCATATATAGTGGGGATTTGACGTCAACCAGCATAGAAGACCAAGCGAGCTATTACTTGGAATCCCAATGTTGTCCCCACACAGGAAAAGAGGTGGTCTACTTGCCAAAGGTAAACCATACTTCTTCTTATGGGCCTCCCGTTTTGTATAAGTAACCTTCCTTATGGACCTCCCATTTTGGATCATATTTTCATAATATTTCTAGCAGTTCATGCCTCAACTAACGAGATGAGCTCATATCTTTCTAGTGGGTCATGCTTTAACTAACGGGATAAGCCTTCAATCTCAATGTGTTGTAACCGCACCTTACGGGCCTCTAATGTTTGTGAGGGTTACCATATAACATATACCTAGCTAGCACATAGTTCAACTGAAAGGAAGAGTACCCCTAGGGATAGCCCCGAAACCTCCAATCTCATCGATGCCAAGTTAATATCCCGTAGGAATACATATACATATATATTCTTTCAGAAAAGGCACAAGTCATTTCAAATCATTTCAATGCATACTTGGGCTCAAAATCTAAATCATAGTTTTCAAGCATAGGAATAACTCATTCACATATATCGAAATATTTAATCACCCATAATGCTCAAAGAGCCATATCATAGACATTTATGTGATCACATTCTTATCATAAATATACTTTTATCAAAATCATATACATAAACATAATTGGGCTTAACCTACTTCATAATCTTCTTAAAATCTGATTCTCATGAATGCATATGCTATGAATGACATGCGATTAGCATGGGCAATATAAATTCAATCTAAAATAAAAAATAACATATAAAATTCAAGTAAATCCATAAGTAAACTCCACATTCAAATCACAATTTAGATTACCCATGTTTAAATCCAACTTTAAATGGACAACGCATATTCAAATCTTCATAATAATCATACAATTCAACATATTAGGACTTAGTTAAATTTAAAATGAACAATAAAACATAGCACATATCTTAATTAAATTAAATAAATAATAACCTTAAAAAACCAAAAATTAAAGTAAGCTTAAATTTCATAAATCAAATGTAAAAGAGTTTGGATCTTATTGGTTAAAAGGGACCAAGAATCAATCCCACATACTTTAGCTAACCAAGAAGAAATAGGAAGAGATTTGATGAAGGAGAAGACCCTTTGTTATGCTTCAAGCAAATCGCCAATGGCTCACTTGAGGGTAGTTCTTTAGATGAAAGAATTTGAATATACCTAAGTGTGAGAATGAATTTGAATGAGGGGAGAAGAGTTTAGGTCATTTTAATGTCTTAGGAAAGCATAGAAAGTCACAAATGTCCCTTAGGAGTAGCCATAATTAAAATAAAACCCATTAATGAAGCAGAATAAAATTTCTTGCTAGGGGTCCCGTGAGATGCTCTCACGGTCCGTACAAGGTCTCACAGACCATGAACCCTCCCATGATACCATACTTAGCTAATTCACCAGAATTTATGTACGGATGGACTTTACGAAAATGGGCATAACTTCTTGATCCAAACTCAGAATGAGGTGAAGCTGGATGTATTTGAAACCCAATTCAAAGAGCTTCAATTTGATAGTTTGTGGGCTACCAAGTTATTTTTTGTACGAAGAGATATTACTATTTAAATTTGAACTTTCTATGGTTCTTATGAAAAGCTTAGCCAAAGGTGATTGAACAAATAGAAAATTTTCACTCCGATGCCCTTGTGGGAGGCTTTACGGATAGTAAAGAACTATAGAGTACACGTGAGGGTTCATGTGTGAAATTCCATCGCCAAAATATGGATATTCAAGGCCAAGGCTACCCATATGGTCCACCACATGGACTGTGAAGCCTCACCTGGATTGTGTGGGGTCCATGTGTGGTATGCCTTGGTCTCAAACTCCACTTTAAAGCCCATACACCCTACACAAAGCCAAATGCCACTTCAATGAGCCTCCACATGGTCTGTATACACTCACATGGACTTTAAAGGCTTCCATGAACTGTCACCTTGGTCCAAAACTTTTAAGAACCAAATTTCCAAGCTCCATTAAGGTCGTATAAAGTCTAGGTCCTTACATCAACCTACGATACTAGTCATATGGGTCATAGCTAGGATGACGGGTTGTAGTTATCATTTGATATGTAGAAAAGCTAATTTTTGAACCATCAAGTTATGAAAAATTTTCTATGGAGCGTGGAATGGTGTGCAGTCAGTGCACTAGCCGGTATATGGGCCTCATACTTGGGAATCTTTTCACTAAATCATTGAAGAATCTACAAGGCCTCATCTATGAGCCAAAGATTACTCTACGAGCGGTGGGTAGCCTTCATGAATTGCTTCTAGTGATTTTTTCTCAACCACTTTCTCAGCTTCTTAGGGAAATTTCAATAGTCTAGGTAGAATGATTTAGGGGGTGGTATAGTTGCTCATTGGAGTATCCTCTACAATATTTTCTTTGGGACTGTTTGGTTTACTAGATTCTTATATTTCTGAATTTATGCGGCATACATAAATTAAAGCTCCCAGTTGGCAGAGGTTAGACCTATATAGCTCGTGGATCGCTTTTATATTTATGAGTATGACACTACTCAAGAATACTGATTCTCAAAAGGTCTATCTCTATGTTCTTTGGACTACACTTTTGATTTTGCTTTTCTTTTATGGTTATACAACATGTATGTATATTATTTATCCCTCTCTCTAGGTTGCACAATACTACGCATCATACTAATCATCCTCGAACTCTACATTATTTCAAAATATAGAATTGGAGGCACAAATTCATGGTTTCAGGTAGAAGTTTATCCATCAGGGATAGCAGTCAACAGTGTGATAAGGTTTCCATCTTCTAGAAAGCATATCTTCTTTTATTAGTCTTTCTTTTAATTATAATGGTATATCAGGGACCATTCCCTGCATAGGCATTGTTGTTCTATTACTACAGGCTTCATAGACCTATGGTTAGTGGGATTGGAATTCCTTAGGATTTGATTTTCCTCTTTTGAATTTCCTAATATTAATTAAAATGGGTGTTGTTTTTAAAATTGGTTTTAATTTGTTATTAGGTTTGCATTTTCTCTGTTAATTAGGTTGTTTGATACTCTTAGGCCTAACGGGGCTCCGAGTTCAATTGGGTTTTGAAAATCTTGTAAAAAGTTGGAGTTTTTCCAAAGAAAGAGTTTCTAAAGGATTAAAGTTGAAAAATTTGAGTTTTGTGGTCATTTTGAGTTTTGAGTGCTGGATTTCAATTCTATTATTGTATCTTCTCTGTAATGCCAAATCTGGTCTAGGATAACTTGTAGAACTAAATTTGGTATTAAGGCAAAAATTTTGGACCCAAAATTGGATTTTAGTTCCTTTTGGATCATAGTTTGACATTGGTCAACGTTCAGAGTTCGAAAGCTCAGATCAAAATTTTGTCAGTTCCAATGGTTCTGGATGGTGAAACTAATTCTAGAAATTTCTTTTTTTAATATTTAGAACTTTCGAGATTATTTTGAGTTTTTGAGTCCGAAACTAGCTTAAACAATCTTTCTCGAGTTCTAAACCAATAAGGTCTCAAATTTAAATTATGATGGTTCTATTGAGTCCAAAATGTCATTTTTTGTAGGGTCTCATATTTAGTTTACAATCATGGGGTTCCAAATGAATCTCGAGGGTCTATTTCTTTATTTAACTAAACTATATTTTTGCTAGTTTTTTTTTTGATATTTTTGGTGTAGGTGGACCTTGTTCATCACGTTCTATCTGCGATTACCATATTCCTGGAGGTAAATTTTTTTATATACTTTCATGTTCCTGGAAAAGGCCAGCATTCGCGGAGCCCTACTTGCTTCGCCTCTATGTTCGTGGAATGTTGGGGCAGTTTGGGCTTCTGCATCTGCGGAGCACAAAAGTTTCCTGAACAATGTCACTTTAAAAGTGACAAGTTTAATTAATATTCCATCATTTTTAACACTTCAAGCTTCGAATTCAAGAGATTCTTCAAGGTTTTTCTGTCACAACCCAGACCTAGGGTCTAGGAGTAATATGGCAAATGGGAAATCGAGAGTCCCTAAACATGCCTCATAGCATTCATTCACACATTATCGGTTTGGAAGAATATATGAATGGTAAACAAATAATTCTAAGGGATGGGAAATTAAGACTCGCACTATGGGGATATTATGGGGAATAACAATTAACATGAATTCACATAACACATATAATATAGGACTAAGGGGCAGGTAAGGATGAGTTACTCTATTGTCACACCCCAAATCCCATTAAGGCGGACTGGCACCCGTTGTCGATAAGGCCCGGGAGAACCAACTGTGCCTATGCATCTTCTATATGCATTATAAGGAATTTCACCCCCAGTATGCCTTTAAGAAAGTAAATAGCACTAACAAGCCAAAAGGAAAAGCTTATGACTAGGCCGTTGGGGCCACGCTGCCTAAAGTACAGCATATGACCACACTTTAATTTACATAGTCTACAAAGCCTCTAAATACGGAAAATATCTTATAAGGGTCGGGATAGGCCCTGCCTCGACAACTGTACAACACAAATATATATAATCTCTAGACATGTAAAGCCCTGAGGCAACCTAGAGCTTGGTAACCATAGCTAGATATTCTATACTCCTATTGGGGAGATCTACTTATACCTGTACCTGCAACATGAAATGAAGGTCCCCCATATGGGACGTCAGTATGAGATAATGTACTGAATATGTAAGGCACGAAACACTGTATATGAAATAACAACTCAAATAAAACTTTGTACTGATGTATGATAAGAAACCACCTTTGATTATACTGTGAGATCATGTACTTTACATTCTTTACATCACTTTACCTTTACTGTAACATCTGTATAATCTGTGCACAGCATATGCTATA